>MJUU01054352.1:103438-114041 GCA_002080025.1 Modiolus philippinarum | reverse complement strand
TTCTGGCCCCCATTTTTGCCTAAAAAATTTTCTGGCCAGCACCTGGGTTGAAAAAAATAATCTGGCCCTGACTTTGTCCATTAGAAAAAAAAAACCTGGCTCAACAAAATTCCTTAGCTTAGTGTACAGCGGAAAAAAAATAATATGGCCCGGGTAAAAATCCCTGCCCCCCCCCCTCCATGAAAATCAAATGGTCCGTGCCTACCCCAAAAGTAGTAAAAAAAGAAGTATTGACTACCTATAAAATATTGAAATAGGAGGCCAAATCCAGAACGAAGCCTCAGTATTTTTAAGTGGTTAGAAAGAATTTTGATAAAAACAGTAAAATTCTATAAATCGCAAGGTAAAATTTTCATGTCAGACAAAGTTGGTTCTAACTGGGCTACTATTTTCAGACAGGAAGATCTTTCCATACGGTCCAATATTAAATCATGTTCCCAGCAAGTCTTTTAATAACATAGTGCGAACTTGTCAAATATAATTTTTGAAGGGGACCTCTAAGGACTTAAATTGTGACCAAGTCTAGTTCCAATTTGTCCGAGTGGTTTTAGAGGAGATATCTTTTTGAATGAAAAGTTAACAATGGAGGAACGACCGACCAAAGTGATGCCAAAGACACTCGTATATGAATTACTTAATATCTATCAGAAGCCTATTGTACTTTTAAACAAAAGTTAACCCACCTTCGACCGGTTATTCAAAAGATATATGGGCAGTTCAATGGACTAAATGCCACATAATTTCCTAACTTCGTTGGGCTTTGGGATAACAAAATAATTTAAGGCTAACAAGCTTCACTTGTATTTTAACTCACCTGGCAAAATGCTTCCTAGTAAATGGTAAATCAATAACCAACTGCTCAGTATCATCAATTTATCAATCCTGTAAAGAACGAGTCAATTTTGCATAACATTCATATTATATAATGACCCTCCCAAATGGTGTCAAAAACTATGTACATACGACTAGTAGTTTTCGAGAAAGGGAAAATTTTAATTTTTGACCATAAATGACCATTGGTCTCACTAAGGAGTTAGCATTTTTGGGGTAGGGGTAATAAACATTATTTTTCAAGACAAGTATGTATCTTATTCATATGATTTCTTTTCTAAGTTCTTAAAGATATAATTATTTAAAATAAAAATAGTCAGTTTTGACTGTTAAGGGATGGCAAATTTAAAACAAATGTTTTTTTTAGACTGCACAATGTTTTGAATTTGATAAAAAAAATCATTTTCTTAAAGACTTTCTTATATCACTACGGGTCTATATGTTTTTTATTAGTGTGTTTATTAAGATTAATGAGATCTAACAATCTGGCAACTTTGACAGAAAACTTAATAGTATAAATCAATATTTTTACCAAAAATAGCCACAAAATAGGCCAAAATTGATGAAAGTTGCACAAAATCACAAAAATAGGGGTTTTAAAATTATGATAGTACAAAAAAATGTACACAAAGATTTGGTTTTCTCTTCAAATTTTTTTTCGAGGTTTTTGCATGTTAAAAATATAGGTTTCGGAAATAACTTGATGCAGGGAAATTTTGACACCTCAGGAGAATACATCCTTAATAGGAAGTTTCCGCATATGGTTCAATGCTAAACAATGATCTTCACTAATAACAATGTCTGTTGACAGATCTGGGCGAAATGTGCAATCTTTGTGAAGGACATGCCATACATCATTCCTTTAAAGTTGATTTACCTTAGAGTAGATGATTAAAATATGTTCAGTATTAATCAATTGCGACAATTTAAGTGACAAATCGAAATGAAATGAGAAATCTGTGCTAAATTTTACATACATCATTCCAATGCAATTTTGTTCAAACAGCTTTGACACTGATCAAATTTGTGGTTCCCTAACTGTCCTATGTTAAACTAAGTAATTAACAACGGATCTGAACAAAATGAGAAATCTTCGTTCAGGCATAGGGTCTGTAAGTCTCGTCATGTGATACCTAGAAATCACGATAAAATTGCAATTTAAAAACATTCCCGCCAAAATATGACGTTGCGGGATTATGACGTNGTTTATAATGCAACTTCCGGGTACTAGTTTTGGTCCCGGAAGTTCTAAAATGAAACGAGACTTACAGACCCTATTCCCATACATCATTCTCGTAAGGACTAATTCAAATGTTTTAGTGGAAATTAGCAAAATATGTTTTTATTTCAAAAATTACGCTATGTTCCTTGCTGGCTGTCATGTTCCTTTTTTGCGTCGAGTTTACAATGTCTTAACTTGAAATTTTGCATACACCAGGACGGACTGACCGTGCGCCAAGTGATTAAAATAGATCAGCTCAGCTTAACTAGAGGCTCAAAGACTGACTGATGTTTTTGCCAAAGACTCCAATGTTAAATTATGACACGCACTGCCGGTCATGCCTTTTATCGGATCAAAACAGAAGGGACAATTATTGTAAGACCTTTTTTACAACATTCCTAAAAAGTTAAGTTGAAAACGCTTCATGGGTTTTAGAAAATGATCCCATAAGGCCAATGATGGCAGCAATGTTTTTGGTTAGTTGAATCGAAATGAGCAATTATTGCTAAGGACCTTCCCAACTTCATTCCAGTACAAGTTAGCTAAATTTGTTTCAATATACTAGTAGTTTCAGTGCAGATGATGAAACCCATGCCTTTTAGATAGGGTCAAATGCTGAACAACTTTGTTTGCTTTCGGCTATGTTTTTTTTTATCACATCCAAACTAGATGAGCACTTTTGGTCAGGTGAGCTAAAAACCCTTGCATGAAAGCACTAGATAAAAATTTTTACTAGAAGCAAGATGCATCCGTGATAACAGTTTATTAATAATATATGACTTGTCATTCAAAAGATTAATGGACATAATTTTGTGACAGACGGACAAAGGGATCACACGCACTCCTAACTCTGACAGGCGTTGAATTAAAAAGGGCTAGAGGCACAGACGCCAAGCCTGTAACGCTCACCTGACAAAACGATTTAAAGCAATGAAGTGATACAAATGGTTAAGTTAATAACCAACTGATATCTACTTTTAAAGATCTCTTGAGATAAAATGTCAGAAAAAAACAACTTAATTTATTTTTCCTTGTTTCTTTTTTTCAGAAGAGATGGTCAAATTATGCTTTACTACATGGACTATTGTTAGAGCATATCAATTGCTCGTGGTGATGTATGTTGTAAGATCGTCACTAAAAGATCAATCGTTCTTCAGAACTTCTTTACTCATTCCTGTAAAGTACGCATAAGTTAAGAAGAGATACTATCATAATATGCTCTGCATTTGCAGCTATGTTTATGTCAGATCTGAACGAAATAAGCAATCTTCGTAAAGGATCTGTCATGCATCATTATTCTAAATTGCTGTTCAGTTTGCTTCAAAGTAGATGATTTAACTGTTTTTCCCATTTTGTCGAAAGTTAATTTGTATTGCGTCTTGGTGACCATTTTTGTATACAAATCAACGAAATGATCAGATCATTTATATGCATCATTTAACTCCAATTTTGATCAAAATTCATTATTTTAGAAAAAGAGTTGATCAAAAGTTATGTTTCCCATAGATAATTGTTTGGTCTGAACAAAATGAGAGACGTTTGTTAAATGTTTAAACTATTTTCCATGCTGGCGGCGTGATATTGTTTTTGCATCGGAAGGATATGATTAATCTTTGTTCAGGAATTAGCCAAAATCATTCCTATAAGCTTAAGTTTAGTTTTCTTCACGTTTCTGAGATGATCAAAATTTGTTTCACCATAGGCTCCATTCAGTGCTGGTGGCCATCTGAACAAAATAATTTTTCTTCATTAACCTGCCATACACTTTTCCTGTAAAAAAAAGGGCAGTGTTAATTTATTTTCTGCATAAAATTATGCACTTTTCGACAACTTATGTCTGATAACTGCAGATCCATTGACCGAAAAACATGTTCAAACAGAAAAGCCAAAATTCAGCGAAGGACAGCTAAGCAAGAGAGAGATACTCCTTAGTTTTAAAAAATGTAAAATTTGATATTGCAAGTTTCAATACAATCGGTTTCGGGCAGCACCAAAGTACTGACTAGTTAAAACTGTAAAGTTAGATTCAAGTTAATTCAGTAATTTTCAGAGATGATAGAGATATGTTTTCCATAAAAGAGTCCAAAATAGGGTTCCGTGCTGGTGGCCATGTTTGTTGAAGAATTTGAACTGAATACCAATAATACTGTAAACTTCGTTTCTGCAGATGGCCGTGTCTCTTTGCAAAACAAGACATTCTGCGAGTCAATAAACTGGAAGATATATAAAGCAGACAGATCTGTCATTGAGCAATATTTGTACAAGACTTAGCAAAAGTAATTTGTTGAAATGTCTACCGAAAAAATATCAAAATGTTTTTCCCATATGGTCTTATGTTTCAAAATCTTTGTTTAAGACCTCTCCTACATTTTAACTAGAAGGCTTTGCTCAATTTGCCTCAGCGGTTTCAGAGATTTGATCAAAGTATGACTTACCCAAAGAGAATTGCCGTAGTTGTCTCAAATATTTCGCATTCTCCAGTTCCAACTTGGTTAAAATTGATCCATTACTTTCAGATATTATGATAACAATGAATTTCCCTGTAGAGTGTAATGATATTTTATGACCTGTTTGCATTAAATTTCCTAATTTCAGAGGAATTGGTTTTAATTTCAAAAGCTAACAAGAAACAAGATAGGTGAAGGACGCAAAATGACGGTGATATCTCAAACTAACCATTTGTGTTAGGTGAGCAAAAAAAAATAAAATTGATGGTGCACATCGCATAACTTTTAGTCTTGTTGCAAAAGATTTAATGGATAATACTAAATTTAAAGTATACAAACTTCATGGATGGACTGACAGATTGATGCAAACCCTCATGCGTGGATTCTTCACTAGGTAATCGATGAAGGGATATGGAGTAAATGCTCATGTGACAAAGTCGCTACAAATGCATGGTAAAACAGGCAATGGAAGAACGCTTTTATTGTTTTTCTTAATCTTGATGTCAACAATGAGCTAGGTACTTGAGAAACAGGATTAGGTGTTGAATAAGGTTGAATATGGTAATGTGAGAAAAGGGCACGATGTCAATTATCGGGTGGCGGCAATGAGGTCAAATATCAAGTGAATGTAATGTACAGTTAATATGAAGAGTGATGGACGGAGATACAACAGTCAAACCTGTCCTAATTAACAGAAGGGCATATTAATACAGAAAAACAAAAAATAGTCATAGCAGAAAATTTATTTCAAAATAATCTTCGTACATTAAAAAACATTTGCTCTTTCAACTTAACAACATGGCTTCCTGAACAGGAAGTTCTTAAATGTTCTAAAAATAGTTCATCTACAACACAACAAAATTGTAGTGTTTTAACATCAGAAAAAGTTGTGCTTCAATTTGGTTTCATTTACTAAGAATCCAAGCAAAACAAAGAATGATACAAACCATTTGTGTAAAGACATTTTTTTCAGTTTAAAAAATCTTTGTGGAGATATTAAACAATAATAGAATACTCCCTCTCCTACGGAGTGGGGGATAAAAACAGATTGATAGTCATGTAAAACTGAGTAATCTGTCAACTCGATGAAAGAATGTCATTGAAATTTAAATAACACAAGGTTTCCTCACATACAACATTTTTTTTTAAACTTCTATTTTCCTTGTTTGGATATACACTTCAAATTTCCAAAACAAACTATTTTCTTATAAAACTGCAGAGTATCTTGAAGTGAAAAAAAACTATTGCTGACAGAAAAAATTGAAACTGTGCCTATCTTCTTTGATGCTTGTAAATCTTATATTATTTCACAGCAGTGAATTCAATATTGGAAATAACTTTGGCTTAGATTTCACCTTGAATTATTTCTTTTTTCATTTGGCCAAGATTTCACTTTGAACAGTTTCCATTTCACCTATAGTTTTTCATATTTGGTTTTTTTCTGTGAATAAGATAATTATGAATAGCTGGCACATCTGCCATTCGATTCGTCTTAAACTCCGAGAAAAAAATCACAATTTTGATCTCACATTATGATAAAGAATGATTACTGTAAACGTATTAATTTTCGCGGATGCTCATTTTCGCGGTTTATGAAATATCGACATATTTGAAGGTATCAATTTTCACGATTTTCAATGTTAAAAAGCGTAACTATAATGCTTTGAATTTAAATTCTGCATATGCGCATTTCGACAACTTATGTCGACAACTCAAGGGAGTTTGAGTGCCAGTATCCTTTTTAGTTGGTTGTCTCATCCTAGTGTACGTGGTTAGATTAGCTTTCTCCGTAGCTTTTTTTACTATTATATCGGTCTTTCTCTTGCTTTGTATGATTGATGCAAAGCATCCTTTGTGTGCCTTTCATCGTTCTCTTATGTTGTCTTGATTTCTCTTATTGGTCGGGTTATTTTGTAAAATGGTTTCTGATTGGTTGCTTTTCCAGCATTCTGATTGGTCAGTATTCTGCACACATTCAATCCATTTTAGCTGCATGTCTTATTATATCTTAAACCCTAACCGTATAATAACTACCAATATGAACTATAAGATATGGGTAAACCCATTTCCAAGGATACTCCACTGTTCACATACCTGTAATACCTGTACAATTTTGAAAAGGATCATTTTCAAACAAACAAACAAAACAAAACAAAAAGATGCGTTTATGTTTCTGAATTTTTTTATTTCATTTTTTTAGGGTTCGTTTCTTCTGATTCTTCTTGTCGTAAGCTCTCAGGATCACCATTAGCCCTTACTGTTTCTAAGCAATATGGAAAATAGGGGGAGTTCAAAATTGCACATGTACTAGACAATAAAAAGTTTTTTTATTTGATTTTAATTGAATTTAATGCCTGTCAACATCCAGAGACAGAGACATACAGAGATTATCAACTACTAGAAATCGTTAACATCACTCGTGTAAACTCGCTCCAATGATGCAACACTAGAATCGGAACTCCTCGTAATTTTCGTCAAAGTTTACCTGTACGGGCACAATGTTCCGATGGTAAAGCTGATGCATCGTCATTTGATAATTGTGTTAACCTGATATAATTAATACCCGTGACAATTTATCGATATTCAATAAAAACCCGTTTTGTTGACATTTCTGTACAGGTTTAATCAAAATTACATGTATTGTGAATTAAAAATCGACTTACTTACGGAAAGTCTCGCACACGCGTGTTATTACCGATTTTTACAAAGGATTAACTGGGAGTTTTCTAATCTCTGTCTTTGCAACATGTTATACAATCACTAATTTGACAGATATTTGCGAGCATAGGGGTCTTTTCTATTTCAGTGCGGAACATCGCCATCGAGATGGGGAATATTAACTATAATGAAAGAGAAATCATCCCTTTTATCATTTACTGTAGTGTAAAATTTCCTTGATTTATTGATATATCAAGAAAAGGGGTATGATCGCTGCTGCTTTTTGATTTATTTAAAGTAAGTTCGGCAGGATGAATTTCGTCTGTACATTTAGAAATTCAGGGTTATTTAAAGCCAAAATATTGTCCAAATATCTATATGTATTGTTAAAAATATCCACTAAATGCCGTTTAGACGAGTCTTTTTGAATTGTGACTCGTAGTAATAAACAAATAAATATGCTATGAGAGGTACACAGTTGGTACTCATAGGGATGCCTATTCTTTGCCAATGGACTGTATCAACGAAACGAACAATGATACAAACAAGTAGAAATTTAATGCTTTTATCAAATCGTCACTGAAAAACGATTTAATTGTATTGCAATAAATGTAAGTACATCCTGATTTTTTGAAGGACCATTTGATTGTTTATATCCGATCCAAAAACAATAGGCAATTGTTTTGAAGAACCTTTTTATACAACATTCATATAAAATTTAGGTTGAATCGATTTTAGGGGTTTCAGGAGATGAAACAATAGGACAATTGTTAAATTATGTTCCTTGCTAACAGCAATGTTTTTATCAAATTGAAACGAAAGAAGCAATCTTAGTTTACATCTCCAAACTCATTCACTGCGCAAGAGCTGTGGTCAATACGGTGACCTTCTTGATAGATCTCGGTTGCTCACAAATAAGCTACTAAAACCAGGGTATGTAACCCATAACTTGAAGTTATCACTACAGAAGTTTTACGGTCAACATCACGACTGCTATTGGATATATGTTTCCAACATAACAACAGATCCTTCCCTTTATAGCTAAAGTTGTTTTTCCTCTATACAGGATTTGACTTTACTGCCTGCATTGACTTGTTCAACTCCACGGGTGTCTTGAAAGAAACAGAAGATTCTTACTCTACCGGTGCACCTGATCTCAACCATGGCTTTTATTTGGTCCGTGTTCTACATTAGTGTACATGTGTCTTCATTTTTTTCTACGTCGTGCTCATGTGATGTCTTTGTTTATTGGTGTTTCCGATGTTTCCATTGTCATACACCACCCCCACCCCCCCCCACCCCCAGGGAACCCCGGGGTATAGAAATTGGACCTAGTATCTCCGGCTTGCGGAGTATGACCCCTTCTAAACGGGGCTGACCCCGAGGGAACCCCGGGATATAGAAATAGGACCCATTCCGTGGTTGTGCGGGATTAATAAATACACAACCCATTTTTCGGATGGGATGTAAACTCAGGTCCAGGCGTTGGAAGAAATGCCACGCTTCCTGCACGTCAAAGAACCCTTGTAGCAAGCTCTTTTTGAGTGGTCCGTAGGTGATCGGCTACAAGATTTTCCGTTTTTGACTTTGTAAAGAACGTTTCCCTACATCATTCCAGTACAGTTTAGCTAAATTTGTGTCAAAAATTTAAGGGAGCAGATGATGAAAACGATGTGTTTTATTAAAGTAAGCTGTTGAAAAATGGTACTCGCTCAACAATCACCTCTAATTGTAAATGGCCTCCTATACTACAAATCCATAAAGTTTGATTGAATCTGTTTCAGGAGTTACAGAAGAGATCATCACAGTTCAACATTAGTCATATGATTTCCCCATAGCGCTAATATTGAACTATGATCTGCGCTTGCGGCCATGTATATTTATTTATTTATTTATTTACTTCTCAACTCGAAACGAAATGAGATGTCTCAATAGACGAACTTCCCAACGTCATTCTTGTACAGTTTAGTTAAATTAGCTTCAAAAGATTCAGAGTAGATAATGAAATGATGTTTTGACATAGGATCCAGTGTTAAGCTTTGATCAGCGCCGGCAGTCATGCCTTCTATCGGATACAATGCGAAATGACCAATCAGTGTAAAGGATCTTCTGTACAACATTATACAACATTATCTGTGCAGTTTGGTTGGAATTGCTTCGTGTGTTTCATAGGAGATGATCAAAATATGATTGTACCACAGATTTACGATGTCGGAGATGTTTTTATTGAATCTTAACGAAGTGAAAAATCTTTGTAAAATACGTTCCTTACATCCTTACATCATTCCAGTACAATTTCAATAGTGTCGGAAGAAATTATCAAAATGATATGGGTCCTATGATTAACTATGTTGGGCCGGTCGTCATGATTTATTTATTTTATTTCATTTTATTTGTTTATTTTTTTATTTATTTTATTTTTTTTTTTCTGTCGGATTGGATCAAATAAGCAAATCTTAATAAAGAGTCTTTCATATACCATTCCTGCAAAGTTGAATCTGCTTCAGGGGTTTCAGCGATGGTGCTGAAAATGTGAAATGCCAAAAAGACGGACGGACGGACAAGTGATGGCAATAGCTGAGACTGGCCCTCGTTCGTTCGTCTTTCCGTCCGCCCGTCTGTTTAAAGTTAAAGACCATATATCTTTTGAATTACAAGTCATAGATGAATGAGCTTTGTCCACAGACGCATCTTTGAAAGTTCTTAAAGTTGGTAAAAAATCATGTCACTTTGAACAACATTTCATGCTTGAGTGACTCAGGTTAAAGTTTTTGTTGAAATACTAGAGCAGGTAGAGGGATAATATTTTGTCAGTGGATGGGTCTTGGATAATCACGAGGCTCCCGATTAAAATATGTTAACATGGACCTACATTTCACGCATTAGATTTTGAGGAAGAAATTTTCAATTTTAAATTTTATTGCTGAAAATCTGCATTAAAACACTTTTCATCTAAAAACGCCTTCATAAAACTTAAGAATTTCGATGCTTATGTAATGTACAACATTTGATTTATTGTATATGAAATCTAGCTTTTCATTTAGTACTGCATAACGGCGGAATCCTCGTTTTATTTCCAGCTCTTGGCAATCCCGAACAACAGGTTTTAAAATTATTGACTATCACTGAAAACAGATAGTGACGATCCCAAACGATGGACTAAGCTTAAAAGAAACAAACAAAATTATTTGTATTTAAAAAGGGTAGCGTAGAGAACATGTTTCAACTAGATATATCTTTTTTTCATAACTTGGTGGCCTTTATATGTTACCGGAGCTTTCATCGAGTTCTGGGCAAAATAAAGCAACGCTGACCATATAAATTCCATGAACAAGAGGCTGTCAAGAGCCTGTATTGCTTACCTAGAGCATAAATTCCATGAACAAGAGACTCTCAAGAGGCTGTATCGCTCTCCTGGAGCATGACCAATGAATTTAGTAAAAAA
>MJUU01054352.1:74367-86226 GCA_002080025.1 Modiolus philippinarum | reverse complement strand
CTGTATTTGAACAGATTACCGACAATATTGATTGAAATTTACAATAACGCAGGGAAATATACTGAAATAGTTAAGTCACAGCCTAAACTGACCTTAAATATCATATAACACATGTCCGGTATTAGAGTTCGGAATTTGAAGACCGGATTTCGGAACCTCCGAAACCGGAACCTCGTAAAACCAGCCGATTTCTTTGGTCCCCACGGAGACCGGTATTCGGAGGTTCCAGTCTAGTTCCAAATTACTTTTAATTGGCCTTGCATTGATATAACTCTCAATTTCCTGTCAATTTAAAATCATTTATGATTTTGTTATTAGTTTCCAAGTATTAATAAAAAAGGGCCACAAAAGGGGCTCAAAAGTTAAAAAAAAATAAGAAATGAAAAGAAAAAAGCATCTCCCTGTAACTACAATGTACTGGCCTAACTTCACAAAAACAATGTGACCTCATTAAATATATAGGTGACCTTTTTAAAAAATTCCCCTTCCATGCCCCTGTGTACCTAACACGACAACAATAAGAAATATAATAATAATAATAATAGCACAACATAGTAACAACGAGATATTTACATGTCTCACAGCACTTATCATCACAGTCAACAGCACTTTACGTAAAATCATTCTTCACCAGTTCACACCAGGTATCCCGATCAAAATTCTGATGAGAAATATGCTGCAACGCGAGCATAGGATCATAAATTTTTTCTTTGATGTTTTGATTTTAAAACCACAGAGCACAATTCCCAAGTGGAATATGGGAAGGTATAACACCACCCCCTACCCCCTTGAGTCCAGAGTACACCTAAAATTTGAGATAAAGTTCAGAGTCAATTTTTCAATTTTTGATTTTTTTCTAAAATTTAAGTACAAGTCCAAAATGCTACGAGTCCATGGGCTCAAAGGTCAAGTCTAAAGTAAGCTGAAAATAAGGCCCAAGTACCGAGTCCAAATAATGGAAGGGGGAGGAGGGCGGGGGTGTTAAACCCTATGGATCAAAACATCAAAGAAAAATTATGAACCATCTTTATCCAAGCCACATTTCTCCACGCAATTTTAATCTGGATACAGAGTGTGGTTAATTAAAAAGGACATAAAATATCATCCAGTACATATTTCAACTATGTGTTAAGAATAAGTTAGATTTGACTGAGCAGTGATTTTTTTTTCACTAGCTGTCGTTGCAAAATAAAATAAAAGTTGCAGAAGTTATAAATTTCGTCTTCAAAAAAAAATATAGAATTTTTTTTAATAATAGAACTTTTCCACCAAGAGCACTATCATCAGCTACTATTCTTGTCTTCCGCTTAAAACTGCGACCCTAGGTATAAAAATGTATGGCAACTCAAAGCTGACCACTGTGTATTTACCGGGATACTATGATGGCACACTTGTGTTGCTACAACAATACTATGTGCAAAGTAAAACTTTAAAACATATATATCAAGTGTCTCGCTCCTTTTTTATTGAGTCATAATTCGGTGACAGTTTCTGTGGCGACACTTGTGGAGAACTGGGAAGAGTAAATCGTCCTTGAAATTTGTGTTTTGACAACAGCTCTGTAACCATGACACCTGAACGTTGTAACTCGTCTTGTAAAATTAGGTTGTCACGCCGAACTTGTTCATATAAGAGTTCATACTGATGCAGACGTGCCTGTAATTCTGCATTAATCTGCACATACTTTGATGTCTGAAACAAAAAAATCAAAGACAAATGAAATACAAAAAAAAGATTTTAACTTCAATGAAAAATGTATATGCTACTTGTATCCTGATATCAACTTAATGACATCTGTCAAATATCGTTCACATTTTATATACTGTATATATATTCTACTTGTCTTAGTTGGTTAATTTATACCAAAATATTTTGAGTGGTCAAGAGTTTAATTAAGATGGTCATTGGGAAAAAAATTCAGTTTTTCTGCAACCCTCCAATTTCTGAAAGGGCTAGTTGATTTGCAGTGAGCATAAACATCTAAAGCAATACCTATTGCAATGGGTATTTTTTATGCATTATTCTTTTAAGTTCTGATGACTGGAAATTAAATATCTGTACTACTGGAATTTTGTTTCCATCAAATTTGAAATATAAGTAGACACTGTAAGGTACTTTTCAAATTTGTATTTAAACAAAGTTATAATGTGGGCATCTGGTGCCATCTTCAACAGAACTAGAGTTGCATCCCTTTGACTATCTCTAAGATGATTTTCTACTAATTCAAGTTTAAAATGCCTAAATTCTAGAAAAACATACATGGGACGGGGGGAGGCACTTTCAAATTGCTGCTATGGGTGGGTGTTATTATTCAAGTCTGAATTCATGAGCAAATAGAAAAATTCTTTTTTACATCTATGGGTGGTCATGACAAGTTTTAAGTGCCTTACCCCCGTCCCTTAGCTTTATTAATGCATTACAGCAGAATCATAGTATAGTCATTGGATCAGAGTGTATAAATATACGGCCAGCATTAAAAATATTTTTGTTTCCCCTCCCCGACTGAGTTGTTCAGGTAATGGGTAGGTAGGTAGGAAAATTATTTTATTTTTTCTTCAAATAAAAAATTCTACTTAAAATTTCAAATATGTTTAAATAATGCCTGTTTTACATAACTCTTGTTGACTGTAGACCAAAAAAAAATAATTAAACAGCAACAGTCGATAAAATTTTTTGGGTAGCAGCAATTTTAGCGGGTTGGTCGTGGGAGGGGAAACAAACAATTTTTTATTTTTGGCCTAAGTGGTAAAAATCTGGATTGACGGTAACTCCAACTGTAGTACATGTAGCAGTCATATCAAACTACAAAACACACAAGCAATAATAAGTTTTGTATGAAAAACAAAATAACCAAAGTTACTGTTAATTTATTTTCTGTATATGTGCATTTTGGAACCAAAACATTTGGAAGTCCATTAACCTAAAACATGTAAAAGCTGATAGAGAAAGAGTGATTGAAGATGAATCCCATTTTTTTTCCCAAAACTTTGAAGTTAAAGAACAGAAAAGGTTGGAATTATTCAAACTTATACATTCAAACTTCCCAAATTTTAGAAACTTTACCTCATTTGAAAAAAAATTAACTTCATTTAAACCCTAACTCAACCCTTTTACTGGTAGTTTGTACCTTTTTAAAAATAATCTGTGGAATTGATATAGGGTCCACTAGGTCAGAGAGTTATCATAATAATGTTCTGTATTGTAATATTATATGTTTGTTTTGTATTTCTTTAACCCTTAAGGGTATATAATTATGCAATTAAGTATTATAAAATCACATTGAGGATAAGGTGTGCAAAAAATTTGTCTTTTCTCGAGTTGAGAACAGATGAATTTAAATTCTCATTTCTTCCAAGAAATATTAACGAATATGTCACTATGAAACCAATAATATCAGTGCATTTGAGTGTACTTTTAATTGCTAAATCAGGTATTTTATGATGTTTGATAATATTTACAATTCTTTCACAAAAATTAAATACAGTCAAACTTTGATTGCAAATATACAGATTAGGAAGAAACCACTTGATTCAGAGAGAGGCTATACACTTTTGTCTTTAAATATGCTTTTTATGGTAAAAAATATCTTTTTTCATACACAATTTTTATTTTGGCTTCTTTCTTTTAGGACAAATTACTCTACTTAAAAAAAAAAAAAAACATTCCCNCCCCCCCCCCCCCCCCCCCCCCATCAAATGATTTTTACCCAAGTATGTCAAGTCCTGTATTGACCAACTTATATTCCACAATAAGACAATGTAAGTAGCAGTGAAAAATTACCCAATAGGTTATTAAATCTTGAAGACGATTTTCCCCAGCGAAAAAAAAAAATCCATACCAGTATCCTCTGGATGACCTTCAAGATTTTCTATTGGATCATCATTTCAGTTAATGTGTCTGGGTTTTTCCCAATAAAATATAGTATTACGGATTTGTTTTTAAATTTGAGAAGGAGACAGACGTTGGAATCAATAACTCCATAAAAGTCTGGGTTTTCCAAATTCCGATAACTGCATTAGGATATTGGGTCATAATTCTTTAGTTGACGTCAGCGCTGTCAAGTTATTCTTGAATCATTATTGGAGGTGAAATTTATTGTTGACTTCAGCACAAATTTTAAGGAAATGCATTTCTCTTTCTAATCTGCAATACATTGATTTTTCTAGTTAAAAAAATGACTCTAAGGCTTAGTGAGAGAATTCAACCTTGATTTCGTAGAAAAAAAATTGTCTCTGGTTATTATGCTTTATTTGAAAATTCATATTCAAACATTAATTGACATCATCTATTACAAAACTTTCTTTCAGCTTTGATACAAATATTAATCGGGACACTTGATTTAACAAATTAATTGATATCAAAACTGAATAAAGTCAAAGAATTTGCATTTTTTTTTAAATGATTTTACTGAATTTTAACAAATATGTAAATTTACAGGGCCTTACATTAATATGCTATCAGGAAAAACTTCTGATTTTTTTAAAGATATTAATGCTATATCAAAGCTGCACTAATGACCAATCTTTTTCAGATTCTATTACATGTAGGTAAAAGACAAATCTATACAATCAATTCATGAATGAAATAAGCCCACACTGAACTCTAAAAATCTTCACATCAGATTAAAATTGCAAACATTCATCAATATATTTAACACAAGGCAGAAAAAAAACATGCTTGAGGAAGAATTTGAAGGCCATCCAACAAATACCTAACTAAATGCCAAATAACTTGGCTCTGTTTCTTAAGACATGGACAAAATCCATGGCAGCACAACTGTTACCTAATTAAAACTCACAGAGGAAACCAGTTAAATATTGGCGAAATAAACAGACATTAATATCTCCCTTAACATATGAACCAAGATCTAATTCAATTATCCAATTCCTTGACTACTAAAACATTTGCCAAACTGTTGTAAATTTGTACTGGTAACTGCATGTCTATTCCCAACAGAGTTGAAATCCATCTTAAAATTAATCAATGGCATTATAGAATCATATTAACTGACAAGTTACTGACATACAAAATGTCTCCCAACATAACAGCCTACCAACTTTCTTATAAATGCATTCTTTGACATTTGTCCCTCAGAGAGATTCAAGTTCTTAGTTTTTTGTCCAAATACTGATATACCCTAATAATTGTATTCCCTAATGTGAATTTCTAATTTTTCTCATTTTTTCGAAGCAGACAAAGAGTTAAGTATTACGTTGGCTCCAGTGATACTAGGCTAATGTATCAATAATTCATTCTTTCTCTGAGTCATTCTGTATTTATCAAATATTTCTCCGATTTATATATATCTATACAACATATATTTTATAGGATTAGTTTTTGATGTTCCAAGATTTTGATCCAGTATATTTTAGAACAAATTGGACAATTCTCTCTTTTACACAGTAATATTTGAAAGCAGGGACTGAAACCATTTTCTCACACTCTCAGTATTAACAGATATTTAATCAAAGGCCATGTGAAATACACATGTACAGAGTATTTCTTTATTATAGATAGAAAAATGTTTACTTTCATTGAGAGTCTTAACATTTAAGGGGCATATAACTTCATAATTACTAATCTGTTTTAAAGGGGCATAACTTCATAATTACTAATCTGTTATTAAGGGGCATAACTCCTACAGAAATATTTGACAAGACTATGTTTGTTCCATATTTTACATGTGTAATGTTGTACTATTATGCCTCATGCGGGGCCTTTAGTGAAATAAAAAGTTTCAAAGTTTCAAAGTTTCAAGTGCATCATTCATTGTATAAACATTATCCAAATTCTAGAAAGAATGACTTTGCTAGAGCAGTTACAAAGATACTTTATTGATTTTCAAAGTTTTGAATGGGCAACTCCTTCAAAAATATTCAATCAGGACTCATTTTCAAAATTACTTTTGCACCCTAGAACTAAACCTACTGTTTGATTGTATCAGATAATCACATGTTATGGTAAAGGTCTTGATGCCAACAAATATTCAAGTTCCAACTAAAAGGTCTTCCAAAAAGAAAAAAAATATGAAAGCAATATAAATTACCAATCAAAAAGATATATCCACTGATAAAAAGCTTTTGAAAGTAGTTCACATGACAAGGTCAAGGTCATAAGGTCAAATATTTAGGTTCCAACTGAGAGTTTTGGCCAATATTACTGCACATGCGAAATATTAAAGATATATCACTTGCCATTCAAAAGATATATACCCAATGTTTAAGTCTGTTATTTTTTTCCCAAATAGTCTGTCACAAGACAAGGTCAAGGTCACGAGGTAAAAAATTTCTGTACCAATTTCATACATGTGATAGGTCTCTGGAGCCAATGCAGGAGATAGCCTTGATTTTCAGGGAGATTGGCCATTTTTTCAGGTGAAATCAGGGAGATTTTTTATTGCCATATTTTCAACATAAAATATATATATCGCCAGCGATTAAGCTAAGATTTTGAGACCTTTAGTCACTTTTGCGTATCAGTTTTGCAGGGCAATGTGTACTATGAAGATTTTACTTTTACAATTGATAATTTTTATGTATTTGTTTTCATTTATTTTATAATGGTAAGATTTAGCACATCAGTGATAATAATGGGTTCCCTTTATTGTTATGTGGATGTTATAATTACAGAGAACCTGCATTATGCACTTACTAATTTGTAAAAGAGAAAATTTTTGAAAGCAATCAACAACAGAGCATTATAAATATCTATATCTTAGTTTTACTTTCCATTAATTTGTGATTTTAAAGAAATTATTTTGCAAAATATCAAACAAATGTTGTTTACAAACACATTTTTTAGCTAAAATAGTGGTGAAATAAAAAATTCTGTTATATTGAAATAGCAAATATCAGCAAAAGTTCAATTCTAAAAAATAAATTCATGGAAATGGATAAGACAATTTTTAAGGGGGAATAAACCCAACTTTAAAAGAAACATGATCTTTAAATAAAATCAATGTATTCAAAAAGAAAGTTTGACCTGTTAATTATGAAAAATTTGCTGAAAGAAAGATTTTAATGTTCAAAGAATTAATTATTTTAAATAACTGATAGTTAATTGCCATACAGGTAAGCAAGATATCTCTGATTGACCGGTAATTAGTGATACCATGCCCAGGAACACAGGTAAACAAATCACAGACGGACTGCGTTTGTTTACAACTGACCTAATCCTTTAATTAGCATTACAGGTGTAATTAAAGTGTCAGTTTGGACAATTAGATTACAGTAACAAAGATTATGAGCAGTCAAGTGACTATAGGCTAATTATATCACTTGGGAATACTCCTAAATGGCGATTTTGTACACATTTTTTTATTTTTGCTGGAAGCCGATTTCCATGAGATATTTCTGGAATTCCGGGAGGTTAAAGAAGCCCTTGAAAATCCGGGAGATTTCCATGCTCCCGTCAGGAGATCACATGTATGCAATTTAATATGCATTTTCTTATGCATAAGGAATACACATGAAAAATTTGAAAGCCATATCACCTACGATTCAAAATCTATACCCCATGCTGAAGGCTTTTCTTTACAAATAGATCAAAAATGATATGCCACCTGAATCCCATCTCGGGAGCATAAAAAATGAGGAAAACAACAATATCAAAAACATTTTTTCCTGTAAGTACACAGGAACGAACTGGATTGTGTTTCCATATTAGTAACATCTACATTTGTTGTATAACGTATAAATTTCAAGTGGGATGCTATCACATATCGTTTCTGAGTATTTTGTTCTGAATGTTATAATATATTAATGAGTTTATTAATGAACTGATAAAAACAGATGAAATTGATCTTCAGGTAGAGTTCTATATAAAGACACAAGTGTCAACAACCAGAATCAAATGCAAACGCAATATATACACTTAGTACTCGAAGGTATTTCCACAAGCTCATTTTTTATCAATGCAAATTTTATGAAACTCGGCCCGGAAATGAATTCTGTGGATTTTTGATAACAGAAGCTGTTTTAACAAGATTTCACTTGTGGAAATACTTGTACAACCAAGGGATTTTGTAAGAATTTGTTGCAAAAGGGGGTTTGAGAGCAGTTTTTTCCTGACCATGTGATTATCTTTAAATAGTGATCACGGGTCGCAAGTAAAAAATTTTGGTGCTCAAAAAAACATAGCTCTTGTGTACCTTAAATGAGTAACTAGTTCTTCTTGCTCAATGAAAGAACCTTTGAAGTCTAAGTAACTTATTTTCTTCTTTGATACTCTGAAAGCTCTGAGTAATAAGCATGGCAATATTGGTTCAAATTATTGCAAGAGATCACCCATTATGAACCCGATAAAGCAAAAGAATCAAGGCTCCCTAGACAGGCAAAGAAAATTCCTTTCAAGGCACTTTTAAAAATTTCTGTCTGTTGTTGTGTTTCAAATACTGAGAAAATTGAAGGTAGAGAAAAAAATTGTTCGCAAAAGCCCTCATGTAATTTTTTACAGGAACATCCCTATTTTAAACTTGAATGACACTCGATTTGCAATCAGGTACCTGGGAAAACCTCAAAATGAGTTTAAAGAGATTGTCTTTTTTCAAACTCATCATACCCCAAAAATGGTCTCATCAGAATTAAACCAGTCACAGGATCATCCTTATAAACCTCTGAAAATCAAGAAATATCAAATAACTCTGAAAATTTTACCATGTAATTCATTACAAAACTGCTAGAAAAATTCTTGTAGACATACTGACTAACATCAAGAATTGTTGATACCAAATTGAATTTTTTTTTTCAATTCTTCAGAAAATTTCCCCATCTTTATAAAATGAAATACCATACTAATTCCTGGTTCTGTACAAGAGAAGAAATCAATATTAAGCTTGCCTGACATGCAGTTTTCTGGAAAATCCAAAGTTTTGATGCAGAATCAATAAGACCCAATCACATTTTGTCTGTAGTTGATGTAATAAAGAGCCATTAGATTATACAACGTAAAACGTGGGAGTTCCAGCTTACGGCACAGGTTATAAACCTTACAATATTAAAGTCTGTAGTAGCCAAGAAGATTTTACAATGACAACTTTCCTTGATCTCTTTTAACCTTTTACAAATTTAAAATGCGTTCTTAATTTGTTACAATTTCAAACTCTCTACAAACTAGAATCTAGTCCGGGTACAAATACTCCTTTTTTTTAATTTTGGTACAAATACCTTTTTTTAAAAACTTTGGAACAAATACACAATGTACCTTTTTTTCTAAATATTGGAAAAAATACCTTTTTTTCTAAATATTGGAAAAAATACCTTTTTTTCTAAATATTGGAAAAAATACCTTTTTATTAAATTTTGGTACAAATCCCTTTATTTTTATTTTTAAACACCTCTGATTAATGCATTGTACTATGTACATGTATAATGAATAATCATCTAATGCATATTCATGTTATATGTACATATCAGTACACAAATCTTCACAATTCAAGTAAGATTCCAAGTATGATACCAACTCGGCATAATTTTTCATATCTTAATAAAAATTTTACTCTGAAGACATTTTTCATCTTTCATTATACATGTTAAAAGAGCAACTTTTCAGTTGGTTTTTGAAAACTATCATGTGTGTTCAGACCTAAAATATTTTTTCCCAATCTCTACCCTCATCCAAGAAATCACTGATACCAAAAATATTTTATTGCCAATTGAATATTTTTTTGTCTAACAAAATATTCCCAATCTATCCCACCATGTCCAGATTGGTGAGGCCAAACAAAACAAGAGCTGTCGCCGAATGGCAGCCAAATATACCCCCCGCTCATTGAACCCTCAATCGATATGGTCAGTGCAAAATTAAGTTGGTGTGGACACAATACAGGTGTGGACACAGTACAAGTGTGGACACAATACAAGTACGGACACAATGATATAATCTTCAAGAAAGAAATTTTCACAAGGGTTCCAATGAAAACACTGTCTAAATCAGACAAATATAAAATTCCCCTTTTTTCAGCCAATTTGACATTTTACACATCTACATATAGTGTTCTTCCTTTGTCTAAAGTTTCATCAAAATCCTTCAAGTGGATTAAGAGGAGTTGTGTGTACGAGGTAACCAATACATAGGGAATCAATGAAAACTCAAAGTCGAATTATCTCCCCTTCCTGGTTTCTGACAATAATTATATTCCTTCATGCACATCTCCATATAGTGTCCTTCCATTGTGTAAAGTTTCATCAAAATCCTTCAAGTGGTTTAAGAGGAGTTGCGCTTACGAGAAGTGTGGACAGACGGACAGAGACGGACGGACAGACAGACGGACGGACAGACAGACAGACAGACAGGGTGATTCCTATATACCCCCCTAAACTTTGTTTGCAGGGGGGTATAAAAATATTTATGTTTCCGGTTACCCGACCGACCCTAATTTTTCCTTCCGACCCTAGCATTTTTTCCATACTTCAAAATGTTCTTGTGTGACCTCGATCGTTTTAGCAGTAGTCTTCCGTTTCGTTGGAAGCAACACCACTCAGACAACCGCTAGCATTTTTCATCAGAAATTCATGCAGAATCGTTAAAGTGAACAAGATTCCCGACTCCTGTCGTCAAATCCGCCATTTTTACTTGTCTGATTTACACTTCCTGTTTAGCAGTATGACCAAATACCAGAAATACGGCAATGACATGCATACAATGCAACGGACGAAAAATATGAAGCAAAAAAAAAACAAAAAAACTTTTTACCAACCTATCGACCCTATTTTCAAATACCTTGTAACCGGAAACACACATATTTTTTTTGTCCTTAGGGGAACAAACAATAATTCAATGTTGGTCTTAAAACCCAAGAATTACATTCATTTGAACAAGACAACCAAACAATGAATATGTCTATTTATTTCAAAGTCAAAAAACAATAATTCAATGTTGGTCTTAAAACCCAAGAATTACATTCATTTGAACAAGACAACCAAATAATGAATATGTCTATTTATTTCAAAGTCACTAAGACCTGAGTTGGAAAACAGTATGCCTGCATTCCTGAGGCAGGCTAATTTTGGGCATGGCAGGCTAATATTTTTTTTAAAATCTACATATACATATAGCAAATATATTTCTAATATCAGGGTAGGCTAGAATTTGAGTCAGTTTCCATCCAAGCTGAGACTCCTTACTGCAACTCCAATTAGTCTTCCAAATGTAACATTACGCCACAGTGACAACTCTTTTTGAAAATAGAATCTTCTGTAACAGCTAGTAAAACTGAGTTCGGACTGGTACTACACTGGGTTATTGAATCAAAAAAAGCTTTTGGCTAAGGCTGTATATGAAGGGACACAAAACTGACATTCATCAACACCTCAACACTATCCTCAATATCCTAAATGTGGGGACACACAAATTTCTCAAAACACTAAGTATAGTCCTCATCATTGTCTATACATGGAAGAATTGAACAAAGAAATTTTTTTTTTTTTTTTTTTNTTATCTGCCCTTGAGTATGTGAGGACATGATATTTTGAGCGCAAAATAATAAGGGTTTAAAGGTGTTGTAAAATCTTTATTGGTGTCGGAAACTGTTATATAAAATGTCACTGGACATATGACTTTATTTTGTGAATTTCAAGTTATGTAGGATAATTCCTTGTATTGAGTTTATGATAATTTAAACTTGAACACGGTGAGTTGTAAACAAATATGGCGACATCTAAATCGACATCGACACCTGTAAAAAGCCAAACATCGGGTTTCAAAAGGGATCAACCAAGCCCAAGTAATATTTCTCCGTCGCTTCTGCAACCTGAAAAACAAGCCAGATTAAACAAATCAAACGATAATTCAGAAACACACGATGATTCCTTCTCATCAACTTTACCCCAAGACCAACAACAAGTCCAACAAGAAGTTCAA
>MJUU01054352.1:63621-74362 GCA_002080025.1 Modiolus philippinarum | reverse complement strand
GAAAAGTCAAAGTCGAATTATCTCCCCTTCCTGGTTTCGGCAATAATTATATTCCTTCATGCACATCTCCATATAGTGTCCTTCCATTGTGTAAAGTTTCATCAAAATCCTTCAAGTGGTTTAAGAGGAGTTGCGCTTACGAGAAGTGTGGACAGACGGACAGAGACGGACGGACAGACAGACGGACGGACAGACAGACAGACAGACAGGGTGATTCCTATATACCCCCCTAAACTTTGTTTGCAGGGGGGTATAAAAATATTTATGTTTCCGGTTACCCGACCGACCCTAATTTTTCCTTCCGACCCTAGCATTTTTTCCATACTTCAAAATGTTCTTGTGTGACCTCGATCGTTTTAGCAGTAGTCTTCCGTTTCGTTGGAAGCAACACCACTCAGACAACCGCTAGCATTTTTCATCAGAAATTCATGCAGAATCGTTAAAGTGAACAAGATTCCCGACTCCTGTCGTCAAATCCGCCATTTTTACTTGTCTGATTTACACTTCCTGTTTAGCGGTATGACCAAATACCAGAAATACGGCAATGACATGCATACAATGCAACGGACGAAAAATATGAAGCAAAAAAAAAAAAAAAAACTTTTTACCAACCTATCGACCCTATTTTCAAATACCTTGTAACCGGAAACACACATATTTTTTTTGGCCTTAGGGGAACAAAAAGTAATTCAATGTTGGTCTTAAAACCCAAGAATTACATTCATTTGAACAAGACAACCAAACAATGAATATGTCTATTTATTTCAAAGTCACTAAGATCTGAGTTGGAAAACAGTATGCCCGCGTTCCTGAGGCAGGCTAATTTTCGGCATGGCAGGCTAATATTTTTTAAAAATCTACATATACATATAGCAAATATATTAAAATCTAATTTCAGGGTAGGCTAGAATTTGAGTCAGTTTCCATCCAAGCTGAGACTCCTTACTGCAACTCCAATTAGTCTTCCAATTGTAACATTACGCCACAGTGACAACTCTTTTTGAACATAGAATCTTCTGTAACAGCTAGTAAAACTGAGTTTGGACTGGTACTACACTGGGTTAGTAAATCAAAAAAAGCTTTTGGCTAAGGCTGTATATGAAGGGATACAAAACTGACATTCATCAACACGTCAACACTATCCTCAATATCCTAAATGTGGGGACACACAAATTTCTCAAAACACTAAGTATAGTCCTCATCATTGTCTATAGTATACATGGAAGAATTGAACAAAGAAATTTCATTTACACCACAAGCTGTTGTTTAAAACTAGAGAATGTGTCTATAAGACACGGATGCCCCGCCGACAAATTTTTCATAATAGATAGCCCAAGTCAATCAAGTAAAAATTAGTTCCTGGTCACTGAATCATGAGGAATTACCTTTACAGATGATTGTTCAATAAACTTTTGTTGAATAATGGAAAGTAAAAAAAATACCATACTAAAAGCTGTTAAACATTAAATATTGGACAAGTTATAAAATTATCCATGAATTATGTAGTATTCACCAATTAAACATGTTTGAAATGGGCCTAATGCAAAAGTTTAACAAAGTCATTCAAGCANGAGTTATTACCGCCATTGATCTCAGATAATATAGGCTACAATTTACGCAACCGCAATAATATATCTCAATTTAATACGAGATTAACAATTTATCAAAATTCATTTTTCCCATATACTATTAAGTTGTGGAATTCTTTAAATACAGAACTGAGGGAAATAGAAGATATAAACAAGTTTAAGACCAATGTCCAAAATTTGTATTATAAAACTAAAAAACCCCCATCTTACTATGGAATTGGTGACAGATACTTAAGTGTGATACATTCTAGACTACGGAACTCGTGTGGTGCTTTAAACTATGACTTGCATCATGCTAATATTATACAAAGCCCGGCTTGTGCATGTGGCAATAATATTGAAAACGTTGAACATTTTTTCTTGTATTGTACTAAATATAGTGAACAAAGAGGTATCCTGAACAGAAGGTTAAATGATTTAAATATTCCTTTTGCAGTTGATATTTTGTTAAACGGTAGTGAAATGTATACTCCTGATTTGAATGCAGTGATCTTCAAATCGGTTCAGTTTTACATTAAAAATTCTGGACGCTTCTCACGAAATTAAAGTCCACGTTGAGACTTTTCGACAGTTCTTTGTATAGAATATATACATTCAGTTTTAGCTTTGACCATGCCTCAATCTCATCTCATTTATGATATACTAGCAGGTTTAATTCCAAATGTACCAATTTTACTCCTTTATATGTAACCTTATAACTTTTGCTTGCGCCCATTTCAAACTGGACTACTATCTTAATCCTTGTCTCATGTCTTTACATACTTAATTTAAAAGTTAAAATTATGTATATTCAACCTTTATTATGTCAATATTGTATTATATGTTTTTGTAAGGAGAAGACCTAGTAAGTTTTGTAAACTTGTGTCTTATCCTATTGTCTGTTTTGTTTGACAATAAAATATGTTTAAAGTTAAAGAAATTTCATTTACACCACAAGCTGTTGTTTAAAAAAATATTGATGATTCATTAACACTTAACCTTAAACAATTAAAATCTAAACTTTATACCAGAGCTCCTAAAATGCGATCTTTGTTGGAAACAAGTAACAGCTTTTTTTCCAAATTTTAACTGAACTGTTCCACTGATATTCCGAAAACTGAATGCTTGATTAAAAGAACGAACATTTCATTAGACAATACAATCTGAGTGGCTAATTCACAAGTGTGCATTTAAACAACCACACCTTAAGCCATATTCTCATGCAAATGGCCATTTCAGAGGCATGAGCACAGTGTTAAACAAGCTCACATGAACTCATCCAATGTCAGTCTTAGGACCTATCAGAGTTGGTTTTTGCAAGATTTAAAATTAATAACACAAATACAAGGAGGTGAATAATGATGTTACTGACCAGGGCAATAATGGGGAGTCAGCCAAAGCAGAAGTGTGAAAACATAAGCAGGCACTATTAATGTGTGGAAATCTGAGAAATCACAGAAGAATCACATGCAATCAAAAACTGCGGAAATTCTATTATTCTTTGCGATCCAATTTTCATGGATTCCATGGTTGACTGATTAATATTTAAAACCTAACGAAAAACAAATTTGCATATAACTTGCAATGGAAATGCCTCTTAATCCAAGAACTCAAAAATCCTCGAAGTAATAATTTTTCAAGACAACGTAATTTAACATCCACGATAAGTACTTCCACAGTAGCCTGGATGTCACAACAGGAAAAAACCCCGAGGGTCCCGGGATATAGAAATAGGACCCATTCCGTGGTTGTGCGGGATTAATAAATACACAACCCATCTTTCGGATGGGATGTACTTAGGTCCACGTGTTGGAAGAAATGCCACGCTTCCTGCACGTTGAAGAACCCTTGTAGCAAGCTCTTTTTGGGGTGGTCCGTAGGTGATTGGCTACAAGGCTAAATTCCCCGCCCTTGACGATTTCACCCTACTTTTCCAGTGGCAGTCAGAATTTCCCGTCCCATGGCCCTTTCCATACCCCAAAGTGATTATTAATTAACAAACTTGTTCTCGTCTTGATATAGCTGAAATATTGCTGAGTAGACGTTAAACAATAATCAATCAATCAATCAATCAATCACAACAGGAAAATATATTTACAGAAGAAATAGGTCTCTTTTTCCTACAAAGGCTCCCTTTTGGGATGTACAGAATTTCTTACATTCAATCAAGGTTAATAGCTTCTTGCACAAGATCAGATCAAATATTGGGATATCTTTCATTCTTTTGTAAAATATGAATTTTAATGTCTAGAAACCTTATTGCAGAGGCAAAGTCCAGCCCTTTTAATATCTTTCAATTGTATCATCGTGCCATTTGTAATGTTTTGTCATGGATACCCTGGAGGAATCATAAAAGCTAATCAATCATAATCGGTAATTAACCAAGTTAACATGACTGCATGTGAGCTTGTCTTACATCAGTCGTTTGAGCTCAGGAATGGTTATTTATGGAAAAAAATCCTGATCTTTGAAAGGTTCTCATGTAAGAACCAATATTTTTGTCAACACTATCAAAAGCTCACCTCGACCTCCTCATGCCCTTGTAACCGTTTAATCTCCTTCACCAGTTTACTTTTATCGTCGGCAGCCTCCTCCAACCTACACTCAGATTCAATTCTCGTCCTCTCCAGCTGCTTACTCAATTTTTCATTTTTCTCTGCCATTTTGTCTAATTTTTCTTTCATCGTTTTCTTCAAACCTTCAACTTCCTGCAAAAGCAATTATTGTTTGGTTATTCAAAGTAAAAATAAAACTTAAGAATGTTGGCTGGTTATCTTTGTGTATCTCTGTCATATTTTGGGACATCTCTGGTTTTATCCATTTAAAAACTGTTATTTTTTTGCCCTGTGAACCCTTTATTTTTTCCCATAATTTCATTTTATACATCTTTGGAGCCTTCTGACAAAATAAGATTGAATTGGCGTTATTTTGTCAAGCTAATTATTTGGTAAACATTGCTCATGTTAAACCTATGAAAAATGCAGAGGAGTTTAGTTCCCCCCATTGTTTTGAAACATTCATATAGATTACATTGGTAACCTATCAATTTGTTTGCTTAAATTACTTCTTTTTCAATTATCACTTTCAATTGAAATCCTTGTTACTTTAAATTTTAACCAGGGAACATCATTAATAGAATCTCTGTTCAAATTCTACATTCTTGCATCTCGTTAAAAGCTGCAAAATTGAAGTAAATAATATCTTTTATTGATTTCTGCAGCAACTAATGCATTTTCTGAGAAATCACGCTGTAAATTGCAACTATGCAACTGCATTTTGCCATGTACTGAAAAACACAAGACGTTCTAAAATCCAATCAATTTAATGACAAAAGACAGAAAATTAGTGCAAATTTGATACATTTTATTTTACAATATTTTATCTTCATGCTACATATTATCTAAGAATTGAATGCAATATTTTGTAGTTTTATTGGAGTGTAAAAGGGTGAACCGTAGCACATTTTGAATGAAGCTCGCTAGCGCTTCATGTGAAAAATGTGCTAAGGTCCACCCTTTAACACGACAATAAAACTACAAAGTATTGCAATCAACACTTATAATTACATTCCGTAAATGGAATGCAAGTCTTCACGCTAGATAACGTAATGAAATGAAATTCGTGGATGATGCACCATTTCCTAGTTTAGATTACTCCGCCATCTTTGTTTACTTTTGTCGTCGTCAAGGAGTCACGTGCTGCTGTAGTTTTACTGACTGATAAAACACAGTTACGGAAATGATCGGAAGTACTCGTAACCAATCAAATACGTGGATTTCCATACGAAGCAGAATGAATGTAATTATTCAAAATTTAAAGTCGCATGAATTTTGTTTTGCTTTTACAACTCTTATACATCACTCAGAAATCATCAAAGAAAGGTCAAAGGTCCTACTAAGAAATTAGCATACCTGCAAACTTTTACAAATACCCCTAGGTGTTTTCATGAGAACACTTCCAAAAATTCTATAAAATCTAGATCTATAGACTTCAAATTCAAGTCCTCCTTGTTTTAGCATCTTAATGACATAACAATAATTATAAAATGAACCAATAACTTGTTTTATTAAGCAAGGAACAAATAATTGTTCATTAATTTGATGATCTCAAGTTTTACGGGTAAAACCTATACAATTTAAGATAGTTGGTTAGACCAATAAAAAATTAAACAGAGTTTACTGTCACATCCCGAAAAAAAATTAGGGTTGGTCAGTCGGAAAGATTTTCTTCTATATTTTTGAAATAGCAATAATCCAGATTTTTTTTTTCTGTTTCCTCCTGTCAAGTGCCAATTCAGTCTGTACCTGAACCTGAGGTCGCATAATTTGGTTTTTTTTGTTGTAGTTGGCCGAGTCCAGACTGATGATTATCATTGTCGATCCAGGAATCAGCAGGTCTAAAAAGAACCCACCTTTGGATGCATAAAATTTCTTTTTTTTTCCACATTTATGCAGCTTAAAACTCCAATATACCTACAACTGCTCAAATTTTTATTTACATGATTTATGTGCCTCAGTTCCTGGCTCCTGAATCCAACAAACAAAATTATATCAAAGGAACATGCATATGCCCTTAGATGACTTGGTGTCATGACCTACAACTCTGAATAAAAAACTGCACTAAATGAAATTCATTTTAAAAACAAACCATGAAAAACGAATGCACCAAAATGAAATCAAGACAAACAAACAGTGATAAATCTATGTGTATGTGAAGAGGTGAAGTTGACAGCCACGGCTGTCTTATTCAACAAATTTTACTCATTAAAAAAAATCATAAGAATTAGGAAATACAACATATTTTTGACAGACTTTTGAGGAAATCATGTAGCAATACTTATGCAACAAAATTAAAATGCACATATATGAATTTTTAATACTTAATATTTCCTGATTGTACATGGGGACAAATCTCATTAAATTGAAGTAGGATGTCATAATAACTTTTCATTAAAATAGCATCACAATATGTAAGTATAGCCAGTCAATCATATTCATAGACAATGTCTACTTAACTATCACATGACACGTGGGTGTAACTAAAAATAAAGGTATTATATAGACAACAGGTCTACAGAAATGAACATCCTGATGGGTGATAATTCAAGTCACATAGGCTAACATAGCAGCTTGCCACATCTGTCACATCCAGGTATCCCTGGGGTAGGGGGTCTGTAAGGCAACTTAAGCTTCCCAGGATTTGGGTATCAATGGTGGAAAGTCCTGCTTTCCAGTGTTTTCATGGTTAAAACTTCTTTTGTTTTTAATTTTTTTTTCATTTTATAATTTGTTTTGAACAAAATTGTGTTGTAAAAACTGCTCAATATGCACGCAAAAATATGACAAGAATGTCAGAGATCAATGTACCAATGTCACTTTGTTGTCAAAATTACCGATAAAAATTATGGTCGTTTCATTTGTCCTAATTGCAGTTACCGTATTCCTGGTATTAAGCGACCCTGCTGCTATTAGCGCCCCAACCATTAATTTCGTTTGAAATCCTTTAGGGCCCCCTCAATTCCAACTAGAAACTGTCATTTCTGTATTTATTTCATAGGTTTCCCCATCATAAATCGCATTTTATCAATTGCACATGCGTATGCATCCAAGTTTCCGGTTGTAAACAATTGAGTTTTGATGTTTTTTGTTTGCATCTCGGTGCAAACAACTGATCCACCTTATTCTTTTCTTCTATTTGTCAAAGATTTAGATAGTTAAAGCATTTTTACATTGATTACATTGTGTACTTATGAAGGAAACCTTTGAAACACGTTTTTTGTCCTACTTAATAAGCGCCCCCCTTCTCCAAATTTTCTAAGCGTCACAGGCACTCAATACGAGGTATACTGTAATACACATGTATGCAGTTATAACTATGCCATTCAGTGACATTTAGAGTAAGACATATATAAGGATATGGACATAGAAAGGTTAAACTTTTCCCCCTCCCTTATTAGCAACAGTAAACAAGAGGAAAACAAAATCCGTAAACATATTGGACAGTCATTTTCTAAATGAAACCAAATAAATGGGTTTTAAATCTTGATAAGAAATACAAATTTGAAGTAAGACCTTTATCCCCTTCAAACACTCTTAGCTTGAAAATGCTAAGAGTATAAAAATTCTGATAACTGAAAGTCATGTTTATTTTTATTAGGATTCTATAAATAAAGGCATCGAAACAAAAATACCTTTACTTCTTAATTTATCTCATGCCTTAGTATTTGATAAAAAAAATATCAATTTTTTCCACTGCAGATTGTAAATGACAGAATTTCACTACTTATATAAAAACTATCCATCAGTTAACAATGAATTTGCATAAAAATTATCATACATACTTTATGAAGGTTGCTGTTCATCCGTATCAGTTGACTAAATTGTTCATCTCTTTGAGTATGTAATTTTTTAATAGAAACAAGAAAGCTGTCACGATCCTCTTGGCTTAATGAAGTTTTGTCTAACATGCTCTGTACTAACTGTACCTCCTCCTCCATAGATTTCTTAATATCTGGAGAAGCTGCATTTTCTTCAGCTGTAAAAAAAAGGCACATATATATTGATATATATCCAAACAAAATGATACCACCTAAGATATTATCCTCCCAATAATACTAGCCATGACCAACAGCTGGCATTTCATGGAAAAGACCAGAAAAATGCAAATAATGGCCCCAAACTAAAAATCAAATTTCTTTTAAAATATTATGTTTAACTCTTGATGCCATAAGAGGTTATTTTCACTGGTGCTCAATTTTCCTTTATTCTTGGGAATTCTGGTGCCATGAAATTTGTGTACTGCTAAATATAATTTATATGCGACTTTATACAATAAATGATAAAAAAATATACACACAAATAATTCAACTTGCAGAACTAAAATCACTGGATTTTGAAAAATTGTGAAATTTGCATCCCAGGAAAATAACCACTTACATACTATAAACATTGAACAAACATGTACCCTCAATTTTGAGAAAATTTTTGATTGAATTGAAACCCCTTCTAAAATCAATATTGAAACTTACCATCAGAGTCATCTGATTCACTCGGCAGATCCCATTCCCTGGAAGCAGGTGACCTTGGTGACCGCAAAGGGTCTGGCTTCGCAGCAGATTCCTTGTCTACCTCATCATCGCTGACATCATGGACTTCCACTTTCCTTTTTGATGCCTGGGCCAAAGATACATTTGGGGCAAACCCTCTCTCATACCTATAATAAATAGCAAATATTCACCTTCAAATATTTGAATTTAATCATTTTTTTCATTGATAAATACAACAAAATGTGTCCATTGAACACAGATGCCCTACCCAGCAGGTATCCGCCAATGGCAAAATAGAAGTAGATGAGTGACAGACTTGAAAAGGTTAGACATGGTACAACTCATAATTCCAAAGCTTCAGACCAAATATCAAATATTTCTTCCAAACACAAGCCAAGAAATCCTTAACAAAAATTTCGGACATAAGACGCACGGACAAGTGTGAAACTTAACACATTCGTCTCCTAACAGCGGGGCCTATAATATTCTCTATATTTGTATTTTACTGCTGGGTCTTTTTTCAACATATTCAAATATTATTGTTGACTCTCTGCAAGTTATTACAGACACAGCAGGTCGACACACTTGCCCTTGTGAACCCAATCCAGGAGGAACTTATGCTTCTCCAGAGGGTATGCAATTACAATTTGCCAGCATTGTTGACGAAAATGTCAAAATAGACTTCACCAGAAATAGGATAGAAAGTCAAATTAAGGAACAAAATTAAACTGTAAAACCTGTTTTGCAAAAGACAGATTTCTGCATTAAATTGGAATCTTATTATATTGTGCCTAAATGCATGTGGTATTTACACAGAAATTGATCCGTGGAATGATTGTTTTTACAGCATTATTTTAAGACGTCAGAGGTCACGAGTTCACAAGACTGATATCCACATTGCCCCTATTGGTAATCAATACCAACCACAAATTAAAAGAATAAAATTACATTTATTCTTGACCAGGAAGAAGAAATATCATCAAGTAATAAATCAATTATCTCCTGATTAAATACTGCCTATCTATCATCTGTCTGTAGTGTGTAGGTTGTACAAATTTTCTATATTTAGAAACATAAATATGTCTAACCCATCAGGTGTCTATCAAGGAATATTATTTAGACATAACAATCATGGAGTGCATCAGATAGACATGAAAATACACCTACCAGTGCTATTCTTCAAATAACAGGGGTAGGGAAAATGAAAAAAAGATCCAAGTATAAAAGCGAAGAGCATAGATATATAATATATAACATTGTATAATATGTATTATAAATCTATGCTAAAACAATGGCAAGCTAATTACCTCCCTATGTCACGAGGAGCAACTTAACCGGTGGTGTGGGGCTCTTGTTCCAAACCTAGTCAAAGGGTACCATCTTGCATTTATACATCCCTACCCTGGAATAATCAAAAGGTTGCTCCCTAATTATAATTTGGTTTCTGGATATGATTTTTTTTATAATTTCAATTATTAGTAACAAAATAAATACAGATTAATACATGGGTCCATATTGGCCTGGTTATCATCCCGAGACACCCATTTTGGCACGAGACGAAGTCGAGGGACAATGTGGGTCGAGGGATGATAATCAGGTCAATATGGAAATGCACATGTATTAAACTTTTTATTACATACTTCTGACGTTTAGAAATGCCAGGCCAATATGGACCGGAAGTCGTTTATTTGCCCAGGCCAATATGGACCGGAAGTCGTTTATTTTGTCTGAGATGCACAAGGAGCATAAAATAACCTATTATTTTTCTGGGGTGTGAAAATATGGACAGTTTACTTCCGGTCATATTGGTCATGCAAAAACGCTTTTATTTCTACTAAGTATGTAATAATTGTACTTATTATTTTAACTGCTAATACTATGCCCATGGCTGCAGCCATCTTAGATGAAAGTATTGATAAAGACATCTGGATATTGCTTCATGACTTATGACTAGAAAGATTTCAACATACTTTACAAAATAGGTACCTGAACCTGAACCACAGTAAATTGTTTTTGTGCTGACAAAGCAGAAATAAGGTCATGATCATATGATCAGAAATGAACATAAAATGAAAATTCAACACAACAATGAAAGCTTAATCCAGCCTGGGACAGATCTAGAGCTTTG
>MJUU01054352.1:39560-52842 GCA_002080025.1 Modiolus philippinarum | reverse complement strand
TTTGTTTTTTATAGGGGGTCCTTATGTATTAAACATGTAAAGTCTTGAACAATGAGGAACATTTCTTCTTTAATTGTGCAATTAATCAATCTTGTAGAAAACAACTTTTAGAATATTATATGAAAACTCAGCTAAATTTTAATTCCCTGAATCAGTTAAAAAAGTTGACTATTATACTAAAACCATCAACCTCTGAAAAAATTAAAACAGTCGTTTCTTTTTTACAACAGTCATTAGAACTGAGGAGAGGAGACAAATAACTGTTTTATATTGTAAACAGTTTTGTATAAATGTGATGACTACAACCCAAATGGGTTATAAGTATTTGAATAAAGAATATAATTATTAAAAGATTCCTTGGTTCATAATATAAAGTTATTTATTTACCCTGCAGGGTTAATTATTTTCATCAAAAGATGACTTTTTTATTGCAAAACAACACCCCTTTTATACTGTGGTGGCTTAAGAATCCCCCTCCTCCCTTATACAATCCCCTGCTAACCCTCTCTAGACATCAAATACAAATCCAACAATAAATTCATATTGTAGATATACAAAATGTACAACTGATAATGGCCAACTTAAATGGCTCTTGTTTGTAAGGTAGTAGGACCAATTAAAGTGGTAAAAATAGGTTCATTCATGTCATACTATGTATTTCATTGACCTGTCACAGTATATTTATGGGACAGGTGGGCATGGTTCATGTCAGACACCATTGTATACAAGACTACATGAACCAGAAATAATTAAGTTTGACACAGAAACCATCCAAAACAAAAGTTGTTGTGTTTTTGTACAGTGTCTTTGTTATGATTGTCCTTATCATACATACTAGTACAGTTACAATGAAATTCTCCAATCATAGAAATTGCCCCCATCCCCTTTTTTTTTGGGGGGGTGGCTAAAACACCCAATATCCCCTTAAGATTTACTTGTCCAAACAAGTGCAGAATTTCATTTGATTTGATTTTTCACTTTTCCTGTCAGCAAGTAGTTCTAAATTTTGCTTGTTAGATTCCAGTTTTGACTGGTATAGACAAGTCGGACAAGCCTTCAGGAGGAGCCCTGGGAACCTACTATAAATTTAGTAATAAATAAAACATAAAATAAGTTCATACTAGACAGTCCGCCATAAATAACTAATGTTCAAGCAAAACCTACTGTTGGGACCGGTATAAACCAAACACCTATCTTTATCACTGTATGGGAAAAACACCATAAATTAGTACTAATACTAGTACATAGTACCATCAATGGAGAATAGAATAGAACTGTTATCATACAAATTATTTTAAGGTAGCACAACAGTCTTCTGAAGAAAATTTTCAGTCCCTGACTTTGAAAACCTGTAACTTTGTTATCAATAAAGATACAGTGACAAACCAGGTGTCAAATTAAAGGAAATTTATCAAATTTGCTTTTAATATGAAAAAGAAAGGAAATGGGGTAAATGTCAAGGAGACAACATCCCACATCCAGGTTAAAACGACCCAAAACAAAGCATTTACCGTACAGTCTTCAACACAGTGAGGAACCTCACACCATGTAGCAAGCCCTAAATGGCCCCAAAAAGGTAAAAAAAGTGAATAAATCAATGGAAACAAACCACATCCAATAACCCAAATATCAAGAAACTTAAATTTCATAAGAAGACACGGACAAGCCAGTCAACAACATATTCCTGACTTGGGACAGGCGCAAAAATTGAAATGCTCATTTCAAGAGTATTCCTTTTAAGTATCAATGTCTAATTTACCATATTTGGCAAAAATTTGAATTTTTGAGGTAATTTTTTAAATTAAAATACCTCGTTTGTCACTGTATCTTTATTAATAAAAAAAGTAACAGGCTTCTAAATTCAGGGACCAAAATTTTTTTTCAGAAGACTGTTGTGCTACCTTAAACTTGCCACTAGCTAAATACTAAGTTTACTGTTCTGTAACAGTTCAATGCTTTTTTTCCATTAATGGTAACAGTCGAAGCACCAATATCCGGTGTTGTTCCCGTACTGTGTTTATATAATAAAATAACTTCAGTCCTAGAGGACTTAAGTTTACTCATGATTTCCCTATATCCACAGAAACAAATCAATTTCAGATGTTCACTGGTAAAGGATTACAATAAGCTGTTTTTTATGGGTCCACCGTTGTGTTTACAATATGTTACTACATGTACTATTTCCTGTTGTAAATTTCATATAAACACAAACATTAAATACATTTGTACTTTTAAGATTGGGGATAAGGGGTAATAATTTGGAAAAGTCAGGGGCGGTCAAAAATGGAGACCCATGCCACTTGGAATTACTGAAATATAATGCATTTGCAAAATGAAAATCTAATGATCAATGAATGGCAATTCACATAATGTATATCAGCTAAGTAACATCTGTTTTACTGTGAAAGTTTTCGTTTCTCATTAAAGTGTATGACCATGACAGTGTACTAGTACTAGAAAACAGCTGGTGTGCATCTTATAATTAAGGGATATCCCATACATTGGACCATTAGAGCTGAAAATCAGGAAAGTTCATTGATTTTTTTACCCCTTACTAAAAAGATCTAAGGAGTAATTCAGGAATGATACCATTTTTTTTACCTCCAAGAAATCCCTTTCTCTAAAATTTCCAAAGTCTGACTGGTGTGATAATATATTTGTCTCTAGTGAGAGAAGGTGATAATATATTTGTCTGTAGTGAGAGAATAACTTGCATGAAATTTCCCGCAAAATCTAGTCAGAACATAATCCTCGTCGTTCTATATTATGTTATTAGAAAAACATTTTCTACAACTTAAAAACATTTATAATGAATTTTCTCACATCTTGTTAAACAAATTTTCAAATTTTATCATTCTCAAACATATGCAAAATTTATTTAACTCCATGTCAGAAATTTCATAATCAACTTAGTTCTTGTTGTAGAAACTGTATTTCACAACTTTCTACCAATATATATGTAATAAAACAGATTGAGTGTTCCATGGAACAACTGTGTCTCCAGCACAAAAGAGGAGCCATTTTTGTCTCAGTTAACCTCTAAAATCTGTAAAATCGATATTTTAAACTACAGATCAGGAGAAAACCATTAACTACAAATTTGTTTGAAATATGACTTATAGTTTTGAAGGAGTTGCAAACTGAATTGACAAATGAGGTTTGTTGCAATGTTGGCTCAAGAACCCCTAAAATCTGAAAATAAAACTTTTCAGTACCATATGAATGCCCAATCAGTTCAAGTGAACAACACATCCTTAAAGTTTGGTTGGAATCTGACTTACAGTTTTGAAGGAGTTGCAGATTAATAAATGAGCTATTTTTGGCTCAGTGAACCTCTTAAATCTGTAAAATCAAAAATTGATTCAGTAAAATTGATATAGACATAAACTGAATTCACACTGCACAGCAGACTAGAATTTGGTTGGGGTTAACGCCCCTACTAATGATACATACCTTGCAGATTCTGAAGACGGGATCACTCTGTCTGGATTTAAGAGAACTGGTGGTCCTGACTGTAGGTAGTGTGGAATTCCTGGAAAACTGTAAAAATAACCTGAATTAGTGCTACATGTATATGTATAAAGCAATAGCAAATGCCTATACGCAATAGTTTCTGCAGGTCTCGTTCAATAGACAATATCAAAAGTTCGGGCAATTTGGTTTCAGTCGTTGTGATTATGTGCCCCAAGTCACAAACAAGTCTGCTCAATGTACCCAGTACTTCAAAGAAAAATAATCTTGTGAAGTTTTAAGCTTTAAAAATATGACTTAATGTTATTTTACATTGTGACACGTTGAAAAGTGTCCATTTAAAAATGAAACCAGAGCTCAGATATGAAACTTCTGGGTACAAAAATTGTGCCCTTTTCATGATGATGTCACATTTCAAATGAGAAATTATCATCATAGGCCTAGCACGTAATGTTTTGGCAGAAAACATTTTCGAATATGAATTTTTTTGTAAATTCTCAGTATCAAATGAGAAGAGGTACATACATATACACACATTGTGTACAAGCATCAAATTACTATATATTATAGTAAATCATGCAGACAATTATCTATACATACTATATTAAGTGTCTCCATACAATGAAATCCAAAATAAATTTCAAAACACAAAATGTCTTTAAAATTTCAAAAGGTGCACAAGATACTAGTATCCTAAATTTGCTTCCGATAATGGACCCGCAGATTTGAAGGAATTGCGATTTTATATTAAAAACAGAGGACAAATATGACTCAAGATGAAGACTAGGCATGACAACTTAACACAGGTAGTAATTCCTATGTGTCAGCTAGATGCTTACATGTAAAGGGGACACACAAATTATTGCAACTTATAATACCTTTCTCTCAAAACAGCAGAATTAGGAATCAGTTTTCCATCTTTGACAGATATTGCTGATGGCCACGGAGTAAACGCTGACAGACCTCGCACACCGGAGGAATCTGACCAAGAACTGCTGCTAGAACCACTCGGACTGCCAGTTTCTTCACTTTTTGATCGCTTCAGATCTGCTGGGTCGCATGCTTCTGTTCGCTAAAATAAATAATAAAAGAATGTGTCAATTCAAACTTTGCTGAATGCTATAAACATGTTACAATACCTAAAATACGATGTACATGTGTGGAGACTAGGGATGAGTATCATCAATAAAATATCGTATCATTATGTATCGATACAAGGCAAGTGAATCGTGATATGTATCGTCTTCTGATTTCTCAATTTGATTACATTTTGAAATCTTCTTCTTTTAACTATTTTATGTGATAAAATAGTAAAATGTTCCTTAGTGAGACAAAAGTGTTCATTTTCATGTACCGGTAGCTACATGTAAATGCGTTTGTTTGTTCTTTTTCTGACTTTTCCATACCAAAATCCGAAAATTTCAAGAATTTAGGTGGTACTGCTTCTGAATTTTAAGCAGAAATCAGAAAACAATATGTATCGATACACTGGATTCTGTACTGGTAAACATGTACCTAGTTTGTTGAAAAATATCGCCATATACCGATATATCCAATCGGTATATCGTTACACCCCTAGACTAGAGACATGGTATACATGTATAAGAGTATTTTATCAGAAAATGCAAGTACAAGTAGATTGGTACTACTACTAGTACTAGTAGCTACATTTGTAGCTGTGTAGCAATTGAGGATGAATTCCATTTTTGCCTATTTATTTTGAGTTCAAATAGGCAAACTATGTTTAGGTTTCATGACTTTATTGTTTCAAAAAACTATACACCTTTCTTAAAATATTGACATGAAAAATAACAAAATTTAAACAATTTTTTATAAAATCAAAAATTTTTTAATCCAAAATTTGAACTTTTTTAAGTCTAGCTAGTCAGAAATATGGTCACTTTGGTCAACTAACTACATGTACAATGTAAAAGTACATGTAAATTGTATACTAAGTACATGTATCAAATTTATTACCAGATCTCTGTTGAAATTTTTTATTGCATAAGGCCATCCTTAGCAAATTGCTTGTTTGCTGTTTATCGACTAACAATTTTTTATGTGAGTAGGTACAAGTAGGTAGGTTTATAATGTTTTTCTTGAAAAATGTCCAAAAAAAATTAATTTTAAAAGAAAATGTGCTAAAAATAGAATAAAAAATTTTCTTCTGGGAAATGACAAATTTTTTGAGTAGGTTTAGAAACAGCAAACAAACAATTTTTTAAAGCTGGCCTAACTTGTTTTGCAGTGAATGTACCTTATGTACATGTAAATTATGCAAATTTATGAAAGTAGTATAATTCTTTTCGATAAATAATCATTTTAACACATTTAATGCCAAGTTCAAATATATATATGTATGCAAGTGGAAACTGTCCACAAACATATAATGCACAATATATTTTTCCATGTTAAACATGTGATATAATCTTTTTTATCAGCTTCTCTAGTCATGATATGGGGGACTGATTATGTTTTAATTTGAAATTTTTTGGGTTATCACTTGTGACAATTTCATAATTTTTTAAATATATCTAAGTTTGATCTTAATCTTGATAACTTTTAGATCAGGCTATCCTAAATAAAATTATTTTTATCTCTATTTTTAGGTACAGTACATGTAACTTGGACACTAAAGAGCAGTACATGTATCTTTTTGAAAGTGCTATACCGTATTCGACCTTATTAGCGCCCCTGCTCCAATAAGCGCCCCCTCACCCTTTTTCAAAGTCAAAATGCACAAGCGCCCCCTCAAAACTCCCAAACTGCCAAAATTTACTTACGTTTCTTTGCCGATGTTTGAGTTTTAAGCGGGTATATTATCGCCGTAATTTTAAGAAACAGAATGTTTACATACCTCCCACGACTCCTGAGTAACGATATCTATTTATTTATGCCGAATTCGCGTGATTAATTACTGTTACTTTCTCGTTTCACCATGATTTGAACAACCGGAAGTTAAAGACGCATTATAGAACTCAAAAATAATGACGGTAGCGGACATGCATAAATTCCGGTTCTGCCGATTCAATTAAGCGCCCCCGTTTTTGAATTTTCTAAGCGCCCTGGGCGCTTATTGGGTCGAATACGGTATATATAATTAAAGAACATCTGAGTGCATATGGTTACTCCCTTTCTCAAGCAACAAAATCATTTTGTAAATGTCAATTTTTGAGAATTCTTCCAAAAAATTACAGTATAGCTTCTAGCAATACATTTATTTGTAGTATGCACTAGTAAATTGAAGTCTTAAAAAATGTACATTTGTACCAATACACAATTTAAACAGCAAATTATTTATGCAAACTTACAATGTTAGGACTAATTGGTTCAGTTTTTCCCAAACCCAATCCTGCCCTAGAATGGTGTTAGGGAATTCTTTTTTACAAAAAGTGATCTTACAATATGCCAGCAAGAAATTCATAAATTAATAAAAAAAAAATGTTTGTTCTGCATTTCAATCCATTTGGCAATAAAATATTTCAGGTATATTAAAGTAGGGTTTGGGGAAACAAGCAGAATTAGTTTTAGACTTACTATGGCTACATATATGTGTCAAATCATTGTAATACTGATTTTATTTGCCCCGTTGTGGGCCCTGATTTGGTCAAATAAAGTATTCTATTCTATATATTCTATTCTATATTTGAACCAAATACCCTTACATGTGATGCACATGGAACTAAGGGACATTTTTAATCATTTTAGGGGGCTTTTTTTGTTTTCAATATGATTTGCAAAATTGTTTGTTGCTGTTTTTGTCCCACTCATAGAAAATGTGTTGACTAATTATTTTTCAATACACACAAACACCTGTGCAAGATGTTATAGATCATTGATCAAAAGCTGCAATACACATACAAACTTGAATAAATTGTGTCAAATGACCAAGATTATTCAGTTTCTATTGACATTTAAATGGATGTATGATCACTGGAATGGCCTGGGGGTGATAATATGTATTGATGGCCTTATGTCTAGCCATCTGATATAGGGCCTGAGGGTGATAAGTCATTTATTACCTGTACACATAGAGGTCAATTAGGTCGTTATTAGCCATCTTATACAAGATTCCACCATTGTAATTCAACATTATGCAATATTTGACCTTATGACCACAAGTTTATGTCCATGTAGCTCAAAGAAATATGTACTTAATTAAATTCCTCTCTACACATACTAGTAAATTTACTTGTACACTTAATGTAATGTATAGCATATTTTTCTGTGATAACCCCTACATGCAGTAATAATATATATAAAACCCTTTAATTTTTTCTTTCATTGCAGCTTACATTCAGTAAAACAATGACAAAAATTCAGCATTACAGAGCTTTTGTGCTTCCTTAATACATGTACATCGGCACCTGTTGCCTTTGAGACAAAAATATTCTTTATTTATTTGCAAATTAATGTAAACCAACTATTTTCGCTGGCAATTTATTTTTGCAAGCAAATATTGTGATACCAGCACATTTAGCAGGGGTTGATGACACAAAATGATGTGATGAAAAGTTTTTCACTTAAATTAGACTTTATTTATTTGCAAAAATAAACCCTAACTAAAGCAAAATGTAAACAATACAATGACATACAAATTAAGGAAAGAAGGAATTTTTTTGATTATATATACAATGTATAATACTTTTAAATTCTGACATTTCTATACAGTAATACACATTATTTTTGGCAAACAATCAAATTTCCATGATTAGCCTTTATACAAAAATATAGCCGACTTGTTTATTGTCTCATGAGGTCATATACTAGTACTTGAAATGCAATATAAAAATACATTTATGTATAAAAATACATAAGGTAATAAATTATGAAACCGGACTACTAGTTAAATCTGATTACAACTTTAACATCCCTAAGGACCATGTACTTTTAGAAAACAAATTAAATATTTATTAATACGGGGAAAATCGACTGTTACATGCGTCCATGTAGAATAAAGGTAAATCCTTGCCAGCAAAGATTTATTATAATCATGGTATTAATACACACAACTAGACTCCAAACATATTTTATAGCCAAGAATATTGTCAAACCAGGTAAATGTCTACAGGTAATATTGGCCATGCGCCAATCGACCGAATTCTTACTAAAGGACAATGGTTTCCAAGTCCCATAATCAATACAAGATATCTACATTGTAGGGAAGGTCATTGACGGAGTTTTTTCGCGTAAGACAGCCGATTTTTACCAATACTTATAATTACAATGTGTGTGGTATTAGCCATAAATGTTGATTTGTATGCAAAAAATGTGTGTTGTATAATTTAAAATAACAGCTTGGTACAGTGTACTAAATGTATGTCCTGATCTAGTACAAATGTATATACATGTATAAGTAAGTGATAGCACATGTACATGTACATTGTAATGTACTAATAAGAAATATGTCATTATTGCCAAAAAATGGCGCAAGAATGCAAATTAAAAGAGCACAGAAATTTTAAACATAGATGCACAATGTACATATGTAGAAAAAAAAAGCTCAAAATACAGACAGGACAGAAATCGACAGTAAAAAAATTAGAGAAAAAGTGTCCATGGGACAGGGATGACACTGTCACATTTATAGCTACATGTACATGTATCATTCAGAAAATCTAGATACAAAACTTTGACAAAATTACTCTATAAGAATATGAATAAGGAAATTTATTTTTCTAATTATACAGCCCATAAGGGCATGCAAAATCAATATTTCATATACTGAGGCTTCATTGTGTATGACACTTGGTAGATGTCCTTGGTACTGGATTTGGCTTCCTATTTCGATACTTTTGGAAATGAGTACTTCTTTCTAGACTACTTTTGGATTATGACTTTCCATATTATTTGGTTTTAATGCTGCTGAGGCAAAAAAAAAAATATATTCTTGTTTCCTGCTTCCCGACCGACCCTGTTTTTTTTGTTGCCGACCCTAAAAATTTCATGCTGTTGGTGAAAAAGTTAAGAGCAGAGACAGACATTTTTAATGACAGTTTGGTGAAAAATATTAGTCAAGTCCAAACTTAACACCGCTTATTCACTTTGTTGAATATTGCCATAATTACATGAAAATTAGCCCTAATTGATAAAAAACATTGAAACATAAATAAAAATTGCGCCCCTTTCCGGAAATTGAAACAAATAACGGACCAGATCGGAAAGGATACGTTATTTTTCCGGATCTTCCCAACAAAATGCGAAAAAAACATTTGGTAAAATAAAATAAAATGCCGACCGACCGACCCTATTTTTCAAAGTGTGGTAGCAGGAAACAGACATATATTTTTTTTGCCTGATGAGGGGTTACTCCTTGAAACACGTGTACAGCATTACGAAAGTTACTGTTTTTATGCAACTTTGGTATTTTTTGTACTTCAAACATGTAATTAAAAACAAATATTCTACATGTACATGTATATAAATTTAAGCAAATTAAAATGTGTCAAATTGACTGATCATGAGTCTGTAATCATATCAAGTTTCCTTGAAAAGAAGAAACAGGGTATAACTCATACAAAATATCAAATCATTACTGCTGAATACACAAGATAAAAGATCCTTGACAAAAATTTTTCAATATATATATGTATAGCTATAATGCAAAAAATTAAAGTTATTTGCAAACAGGAAGTACTAATGACAGATGTAAAGCATGAAAATTGGAGACATGATACATCGGCACACCAAACTTTCAGTCAAAATATCCAACACAAGCTGAGATGTCCTTGAAGAAAAATTTAGGAAGTGTGTACTGATGGGTAGACAAGCCAAGGGTAAAACTTCATGCCCTCCTAGCCGTACGCGTACATCGGGGGGCATAAAAATCCATTAAAATTCAAATTAAAACTGGAATCAGCATGCATACAATTGTGAATTCAGTTTTTTTCCTTAGCAGATCATGTAGATCTGCTAGAAAAGATTGCCCAATCGTTGAATTAATTTGCCATGGCCACAAACCACAAGTCTTCAGCTTTGATAAACAACATGATTAATATTTATTTCTGTGCCATACATATAAATTACATATTTCAGCTAAATCTTTGATGGAACAAGATGTTACAATGTATTATTGTATCGTACTGTCAATACACATGAAAATACACAGCAAGCCAAGCCATGCATTCATGCATACTTTGTACATGTTTGTATATGACTTAAAGACAGACCATATACATGAAGTTCACACAACACATGTACATGCAGGGGTGTACCTTAATTTACAATGTATGTCTGAGTCAATATGGCCAGCTGGCCATGGGATCCCGGCCGATAGAAGTTGGTAGCCCCGCTGTTTATTTCACTAGCCCAGTAGTATGTGTCTAACTTTGGTAGCCAGCTGGGCTACTTGCTCAAAATTTTTCCAATCAAAATTTTAGGGGCCATGGGATACTGGGCCCCTGGGTAAGGTACTGTGATTAGGCCACATCAAATTGATTAGTAGATTCTCATCCAGGGTCATAAAAAAAAATAATGGGATGTGCGGAATGCTTTTATTATATTTTATTTTTTATTCAGTTCCACCTTTCTGACAAAAATTAAGGTATTTACAGTAATTTTAATCGGAATGGTAATATTTGTGTAAAAAGATACAATTCCGGTCCTGGAGACAATCTTTGCCAGGAACGTGAAAGAAAGTTAGTGGATCAATGACAGATTTTTGATTGGGCAGGCAGAGGATGAGAATCTTCTTATGAACTTGATACATGTATGTCCTTTCATGTTTATTAGGCCATCATAAAAAAATATCCTAGATTCTCATCCCCAATCCCCATGCATCGGCCTGCATCCAAATTTTTGTCACCTGCCCCAGCCCTAAAAATTTTATTTGGAATTAAGCCAATTTTTGTAAATTTCTTTTAAAAAGACAGAATTTTTGCAAATACATGTAAATGGATGAGAATCCGGCAACTATTTTACTATGGCCTTAGTTGTGTACGGTACACAATGTACATGTGAATATGATCAAATTTGTTCAGCAGTTAAGTGTTTGAAACACAAAAATTTTTCAAAACTACATATGTGCTGCAATTTTTCATAAGTTGAAATGGAATGACCCCCTCCCCCACAAGGCCCAATTTTTTTTGTACAACAAAGTTCCATTTACTGGTTTTGTATACAAATGTTAGGGAGGAAGCACCACAAATCTGTATGCATATCACCTGTACATACCTTAATTGGCAACAAATTTTTCATAAGTTGAAATGGAATGGACCCCCCTACCCCCACAAGGCCCAATTTTTTTGTACAATAAAGTTCCATTTACTGGTTTTGTATGTGGGAGGAAGCATCACTAATCTGTATGCATATACACTGAACATACCCAGTCTGTGCCTTTAGCCACTAGCCCTACGCCCAAGACTAGTAAAATCAGTCTCGGGCTAGTAAAAATTTGAACATGTTGAAGTCACTAGCCCGGTGGGCTAGTTAAAATTGTACCTTATTAACAAAGAATCTTCTGTAAGGGCTAGTGAAATTTAGTTCATGCTAGTACAACACGGGACCTTACTAGCCCCTTAGGGCTAGTGAATGAAAAAGATTTCGGCACAGACTGCATACCTTAATTGGCAACTATAAAGTCAAGTCATATTTATTTGAAAGTGAACGTGAAGAATTAATGAAAAATATAAATAAAATTTTCCCAGAATTTTACAAACTAAACAAAAATCTTCAACTCAAAAACTTGATTTCGTCTTTTCAATGCATGCAGTATGTTGCTCCATTTATAAAAAAGTCATTAATACTGAGGAAAGTGGACTCCCAGACTGCATAAGTTCATTGTATTTGTGTAATGTATTTTGTATTTGTATTTTCTTTATGCCATCAGCCCTCAGGGCATAATTGTGTATTTGTGAATAAAGTAAATTTATTTAAAAGTCGGTCCAAAAAAAGAGTCATAAAACAAAAACTTATTGTATGAAAAATGGGAATTTCAGGAATTGAAAATATGTACCAAGAAACCTCCAGAATGCAGGATTATATGCACCCCCAGCCTAAAATTTTTCTCTGGCTTCTTTTCTTGGAGAGCTCTTAAAAGTGTTGAGGATGTTACTGCCATTTGTTGTTATAGGCAAAATAAAAAAAAATCTGTGTTTCAGGTAACCCGACCAACCCTAGATTTTTGGGGCTAAAAATGCCTACATTTGTACCCTAAAGTTTTTTTGGCAATTTTTAAAGAAGCACTGTTCAAGTCCAGAAGTTACTCTCTATAAGTCTATGTAAAAAGTTTTGGAAAAATTTTGAAAAAATGCCTACCTACCGACCCTAATTTTGAAGATTACAAAAAAGTGTATGTTACTGGAAACACAGGTTTTTTTTAGGCCTTACTATACCGGTACAGCCAGAGACTGTATCACTGACAATTTGGGAATTCCGTTTTCGTGATTGATCCACATAATTTCTTTTGCATTTCAAGTGGTAGATAGAAATGTTGCATCACTTTAAATGCAAAAGAAAGCATGTTGATACTGTAGATCAAGCAGGAAATAAAATACAGTACAGCCAGAGACTTACATGTACATGTACAGTGATAAATCACTGTGATAGACCTACATGTATCACTCTGCTTCATGAAATGTGTACATGTATATTGTTTTCCAGCTGTTTGAGTTACATGTATGTACAAAATGTACATGAATTCTTTTGCATTTAGGGTAATGCATTCTACCACTTTACACGCAAAAGAAATTATCTGGATGGATCAATTAGGAATTCGAAAATTTAGAGTGATATCACTGCGATTTATCATGGTACATGTAACTGTAAGTCTCTGGCTGCACTGTACATTGTTTAAACTGTACACATGCATGTA
>MJUU01054352.1:25089-36126 GCA_002080025.1 Modiolus philippinarum | reverse complement strand
TTAATCAAACACTAAAGTGTTACAACTGCCAGACTCAACACTGGCAAATATGGCTGTTCCGTTGACCTCCTACACCAATCAAAGTGTGTGCATTTATTGCATATTGTAGCTTTTACAAATTTTGCAACGAGTATGTAGGACGGGAATATGTAAATAACTTATTTTATAATATGTAATGTGTTATAATGAATTAAAATGAATAATTTAAACAATGTTTTAATGGATCAGGGTTGGTCATTGATCGTTTGGCCGTCTGGGCTTCGGTAAATTGTCATTAAAACCGTCTCGTCTGAATGTCCGCGCTGACGTCATTTGTCTACCATAACCTATAGTCTGTTTCAATATCTGGTCGGATAAGTCACGTTTCAATAAATGATTAAAAAAGTGTGAAAGTATAACGTTGTAAAAAAAAATACCACAAGTTATGTTTATATTTCATATAAATTGGTTTTGACAAAAATGAAAAAAAAAAACATCCAATTTTATTTATTTACAGAGAATAAAAATGACATTTTCCTTTAATATCTTAACAGGATAACAATAATTGACCAACCATACTCTCAAATAAAGCGAGTCTCTGCAAATACATGGTTAATCCAGAGCAAGGACGTATATTTTATCTAAATATACGTCCATGTCCAGAGACACGCAAAAACATATGTCACTGCTGGGACTAATATAATATAATGTTATATTCTGCTGAAGTGAAATATCCATGCAGGTAAATCCTGCAATTTGATTGGTTACCTTGACAGGGGATATGAGACCGTATCCCCGTGGTAGCAAAATCACAATTTTTAAATGCTTTTAATAGAAAAATTATAGCACTTCTAGCAGAATATAAAAGTTATTCGGGCTTCACAGGGGATACGGGTTCATATTCCCTGTCTGTGCCCTATATCCCTTTCGCCTGACGGCTCAGGGGATATAAAACACAGACAGGGAATATGAACTCGTATCCCCTGTGAAGATTCCCGAATAACATATAATATTAGTCCTATGTCACTGGTAACACAAAGCATCAAAGTAAGATTTTTACTCATTACTCAAATTTTTTAAAGCAATTTGCTATATTCAAGACATTCAAAGGCCTTATGAATCCATGCTGGCAGCTGCGATATTTTTTTTAAATTCTAACACCCGAAGTAACCCAAAATCGTAATATTTTTACCCAATATTAAACGTGGTAGAGTTCATGCCATGAGCTGAACATGGTTCTCTGTCGTGAATGTAATTGTTTTCTCTTCCACCAAGCCTGGTAAAAACCATGCTTAAAAGACACCATCGAATCATCAGATGTCTTTCCGCAAAATTATACAGCATTCAGAAATGACAGAGGTACCTTAGGGGAGGCATATTCATCATGACTCACCCACACTAGTTAGCACCGAACTACCGCAGTATGCCACCAAGTGCGAATTAGAATGGGTAAAAAACAAGTTAAAACGACGCATGGTATAATCAACAGGGCCATCTATATGCCTCATAGAAACACCAATACATGTTTACTACGGAAGAATTAAAGAAGTCACTACATCAAGTACAACTAGAAAACCGGGACAAAAACATCATACTAGCAGGCGACTTTAATTGCCAAGACACTGAATGGGAAAATCTAACTATCAGCAAAGGTGTATCAAATATAGAGGTGCAGCAATCTGTAGTAGATTTAACATCTATACATAGACTCACGCAAGTACACGAAGAACCAACCAGGGGAAAAACATACTCGACCTAGTATTCACCAGGAACCCATCACCTACAAAGTCATCCACAAGCACACCAGGTATCTTAGATCATGCAATCGTCACTGACACTAACATCAAACCTCACCATCAAAAGTCAATCTCAAGAAAAAATTTAATGTGGTCTAAAACGAACTGGGATGGAAGACAAAAGAACGTAAAAACCCCCGAGACTGAAATAAAAGACTAAAAAAGGTGTAACCAACGATATCAATAACATCAGGCCATACTTTAAAAATCAACTCTTTTACACCCTGATAAACCATATATCAACAAAAAATAATAAGATCAAATAACAGATTACTATGGATCAACCACAATATCAGGAAAATGATAAAACGTAACAAAGTTTATAAAACAAAGCGAAGAAATCCAGACCATGGGCTATTGGCAATTTTAAAAAGATTGCAAACAAGAAATGAAAAAGGCGATCTAAACAAAGCGACCCTAGAGGGAATGGAAATAAACAACTCTAAACCCCTCTGGAACAAGATAACATTTGCATAGCAACACTAAAAAACAAGGCCAACTAGTCACCGACTGAAAAGAAAAGGCACAAATACTACTCCAACAATTTGCCTCTGTATTCACAAAGGGAATGCTTATAGCTTACCAGATACAAAGATTAAGGTAAAACGAACAAATCAGTAATATCAAAATAAGACCAGGAGGGGTAGCAAAACTACCCAGGAATATAAATATGACAAGATGACATACAAAACCGAGTCTTTAAACAATGTGCTGACCAAAAGGCTCCAACTATAGCACTCATCTTCCAACTATCACTAGATACCGGAAAACTACCAGACGACTGGATAAATAAAACATATCAGCAATATTTAAAAAAAGGAGACAATCATGCAACTTGAAACTATAGACCAGTTTCACTAACATCTTTCCAATGCAAAATATGCCACCATTTACTCAAACATCTAGAAAAACACAGAGTCCTCACAACACTTAATCATTGTTTTAGATCTGGAAACTCCCGCGAAACCCAGCTAGCAGTCACCATACATGACCATTTGAAATCCTATGTAAAAGGCAAACAAGTAGACATCGCCATCCTGGACTTCCCAAAAGCTTTTGATATAGTCCCACAAGATCGACTGTTGCACAAAATAAACCAGCATGGCATCAGAGGAAACATTCATAAATGGTTTACATCGTTTTAACGAATGGGAAAATGAGAGTACAATTATAGAAGGAGAACACTGAAATCAAACATCTGGAGTCCCACAGTATTAGAAGGAAAAGCATTCAACTTCTGCAAACTAAACAACCACATATTGGAACAAGTATCATCAAATCCATATCTTGGCCTCCAAATACAAGAAGATCTAAAATGGAAAGAACACTTTACCAACTATGAGAAAAAGCAAGTTCCATCCTTGGCTCCTTGTGGCGAAGCTTACAACATCGCCCAAACTCGAAGGTTGCCGGAAATCAGCATACATAGCACTTGTCTGATCCATCATGGAATATGGGTTAGTCATCTGGGACCCATATGCCAAAAATGAAATAGAAAAATTATAAAAAATACAACGACGTGGTGCAAGGTTTATTACAAAAGACAATAAGTCAAGCGAAGATGGCTGCATCGCTAAAATGCTACAAGAATTGGAATACCGTCACTTCAATCTAGAAGACAACAACAAGGTCTGATATTTTTCTGCAAAGTGGTCGAGGGACAGATACCAGCTATACCAAATATGAATATATCATAAGACCATCCTAAATCAATTCTACGTTTAACGACACTCGCGTAGGTTGTTGAAAATTCTTGAGAATAAAAACAAACAAAAATTTCGTGATATCCACAAATTTCGGGTTGGCGTTACGATCTGTCACTTATTGAGCAGTCGGTATGGAACTATTGCAAGACTTGCAAAAGAAAATGAAATAAAAGGTTTTCTGCAGTCAAGAATTTAAAATAAAAGTGCGATTTTTGCACTTAACTCCCTCCATCGTAGTTATGTCCTTAGCTATATTTGGTCTTACTAATTATTCGGATTTCGTTTGGTTTTATGCATTTTAAACACTTTTAAAATCATGGATTTCCTTTGTTTGGGTTCTAGTGCTGCTGATGAGGAATAAATTTCCGAAATGGCCATACAACTCATTAAAATTGTTGCAGTTGGAGTTAACATATGTGTTATGGTCTCATGTTCATTTACTCTATATCCTTTCGTAAAATATGTACCGCGCACCATTTTGCTTGGGGAAAACAACCTGGTTTGTTTTCAAATGGCCCAGTATCTCTCCAGATATCCGCTACGTTTTTCTTCTCTCGGAAGCATTCATTTATTCAACAATGTCGTTGATAGCTTCCATTTCAACGAAGACGTGGACATTCCAGAAAAAATGATATGCTATCATGAACAAGCAAAAACAGAGAAGATATCTTGATTTTTTTATATATATTTAGAGCAAAATTTATTTTATCAATTTAGATGTTACGATGAACTGTAAGCAAACCTAGAGTTAGAATCTTCCGCAAATTGTTTGTACGCAAATATTTAACCTTAACATCTACAAAAATAAGCAGGGGCTTGCATGTATGACCACTGTTTTATTATATCTTAACACGGATACTTTTTTCTTTAATCAGGGATTGAAAGATTAACTCCCTCCATCGTAGTTTTGTCCTTAGTTATATTTGATATTACTAATAATTCGGATTTCGTTTGGTTTTATGCATTTGAAACATTTTTTGAAATTATAGATTTCCTTTGTTTGGGTTCTAGTGCTGCTGATGAAATTTCCAAAATGGCCATACAGCTCATTAAATTATTGCAGTTGGAGTTAACATATGTGTTATGGTCTCATGTTCATTTAATCCATATCCTTTGGAAAAATAACTGAAGACGTAAGCACATTGGGCTAGTACGTAACAGAACCACCCTTAAGGTAAACTGCTTAAAGATGCTCATAAAAAGGACTGAAGGCTAGCACGACTGATCTTCCTTATTGGAACAGTTCTTCAAGCTGATCGTGGAACAACTGCAGTAGAATACCGAAGGAACAAGGGAAGCGATGACTACAAAAATCGAAGTCCAAAGACAATGCAAAAACGGCAACAGACAAAAACAGACAAAACAAGGACGTGAGACATCTACAATGCACGGAAAACATTAAAAACTAAGACATTCATAATGTGAACTCCCATGAAAATCGGGAGTGACATCAGTTGCTCCGGAAGGGTAAGCATGTCCTGCTCCGCTAGCGGCACCCGTCACACTCTCAGTGAGTCAATCCAGGGTTGAGTCAAATCCGGAACTGAGAGCATTGCTTACAGTGTGATAATTTGACTTTCTCACCAAGGGTACAGTGACCAAGTGCTTATATATTTCTGTCACTTCAGTGACAAGGAATGGGTTGTGGTGAATCTGGAATAGAACAAAGTGCCAAGAGGAACGGGGCCACCAAACTTATATCTTCAAGGATAATTACAGATTGCTCATTGAATATGCGTCGAGTGTCATTGAAGTACTCTAATCCAAGCAGTTTTAAAGTTTGAAATCTGGATTGAGGTTTTCTTCCGTGCATTGAACGCATCTGGCGTCCATGTAGTTATCTTTTTATTTCAAACTTAAAAAAAGAGAGATTACGGATGCTCTTGAATAGGCCGTTTTGTCCTAAAAAATGGTGGGAATTCACACAAATTGTTGACCCATGAGCTTCATTTAGACCTCATTTTGATGATGCTTGGAGGGTATGGTTTAATATTTGCCTTGTTTTAATTTGCAAACACATTGGCAGTGTTTCAAGTTCAGCCCTAAACGCGCTCAACAGATCCTTTTCCAGTTATGCACAATTCCATTCTTGGAAATATCCAAAGTCTAAATAAATTGGCGTCTTAAGAACGACCAATCGCAAGCAAACTTATCTTACCAATCAAGAAGATCATCTAATTGATCTGCAGATTGAGATCATACTTACGAGCTACGAATAGATTACCAAAGAATACGGTTTGATCTCGACAGAGGGCCAATCTAACAAAGTAGAGCTTGTAAATTCCAAAGAAATGCCAAGTAACCATTTGTCTGACCCTCTGAAACATTCGAGGCGAATGGTATCTCTTAATGCCTTGCAGTTTAAAAAATTACCAAGAGCCTATAAAAGGACTTTAAAGAAATGCACTTTTAGCTGAGTCTCCTCTCGTAAAAAAAGAACATACTAAAAGGGATAACTTTCTGTTTATGCTAGCTGAGTTAGTTAATTACAGCATTCCCATTGTGACATAGGCCGATCAGCCTGTATATCAATTGCCACTGCTGGTGGACTGTTAGTCCCCGAGGGTATTCACCATCCCAGTAGTCAGTACTTCGGTGCTGACCCGAAAGCCGATTATATTTGAAACCTAACAATATCTAAATTTTTGTAAATTTTGTCGAAAACTAAGGAGTATCTCCCTCATGCAAAGCTCTGTCCTTAGCTGAATTTGGCTTTACATTTAGATCATATTGGTTATTTGTTCTCTGTCAGTTTTTAAACATCTTTGAGTTCCTGGTCTTCCAAACGTTTAGATTTTATCTGCACTGAAGAGACATAAGTTGTCAAAATGCGCATATGCAGAAAGTAAATTCACAGTGACTTCGGTATTTAGTTATTTGTTTGGGTAAAGACGGATGATGTCGCTGTCCAAGACAATGTTGGTTAAATATGTTGACGATGCGTATCCTTTTTGTGTAGCCATTCTTTTACCTTACAAGTGAACCATCCACCACGAAAATTAAAAATTTGTCAGGGCTAAAAGTCACATTAAAGTCTCCACATTGATAAATTTTCGAAGAGGTGGATGTTATTTTTGTTTGTTAAGTTTATATCATCATTGACGTGGATGCCACATGTACTAATTCTCAGAGCGATGGGAAACTAGTGCCGATCCCAACTCGGATATCAATAGCTTCAATAGGTAAAAGGGAATCTAGTGCCTGCCACAATCCGGAAAGAAACAGATGTAGATTTACAAGCCCTGTCCTTGATAAACTGGAGTTCTCTATGTATCGTGTGCGTTTTTGTCACATGTACATTCACTCCATATCCTTTCATTTTTCCTATTAGTTGGACTGGATACGATGAACAAAAAAAAACATGCTGCCTATGGTCTTTATTGTCACTGATCTGCTTGAATCATGATACCAGCTTTAAAAACCATATTTTTATAGTTTTGCTTCAGTTACTCGAGGGCCGTGCATTTTAGTTTGCTGACTCTCTTCAAGTGCAAATGTTTGAAGGGGTGAATACCAAGTGCACTAGAAATCTACCCGAATCTGACTGTCCATGCCGTTTATAGTGGATTCCATCAGCTAAAAAGACTGAGGAATGAAATGAATGGAATAGAAGGAATCTAGCCTAATGAGCGGTCGCCAAATATGCTTTGCATACTTTTAGAAGATTACGGCCACTTTAAAATTCAGTTACAGTCTTCCGAATGAAGCTTGTATCGTAGTCCACCACAGAGTCGAAATAAGAGTTGAAAGGCGATATTAATATTCAAATTCAAATTCAAATACTTTATTGTCATTAAACTCAAATAAGTTTGTGACAAAACTACAAAATAACTTCAACAATTCAATTAATATACATCAATAAATTCAAGTAAACATTTCAAGAGTCTCCTGTCCTCAGTTCTAATGACTTTTTATGAAGAGACCTAAATTATTTACTTGAGATGGTGTTGATGGGTTAAGAATATATATCAATTTATCTATGTTTGTAATACTATATACAAAAATCTGGATAATCTCTAATTATATTATGTAGATATTCATCTCTCAAATTTTTAATGTTCTGCCAATTACGGCGATGAAACACTGCGACGCTATGCGTCTGGCCATTCTTCTTTTCGATTTTCAAAGATCTAGACAGACAAGACTATCTTGTTAACAGTCTTGTACAATCCAAGCTTGCTTAAACAGCAGGGTTGATTTGTGTAACGAACAGAGGTATCCTTTTAAGAAAATTGTAGTAACATCGTGGACAACGGTAGCCAAAACAATGCAATAGCACAAAATTGCAAATGAACCCATAAACAATCTTTCTGTATATATAAACAATAAGAAAATCGGTGGTGTGCTTCAGCGAAACGGCGTGATATATGATAGCGCGTATATGACGTGCCGAAAAGCCAAGGCAGTCTGCATGGGGAATGACAATATAATTCTTCAGGTCATTGCATTTGGATAGGTTGTCAGGCCAAGTTATAATCCCAAGCATGACTGAAGTAATGTCTAGTCGGTATTTGTGCATTACATATTGTAAGCGGCTGACACAAGATCAGCGTAAGCATTTGCAGTTCCTTCGATCTTCTTAAGTTTGGCAAGACAATCGCCAGCTTTTTTGTGGCATGAAAAAACTGGGTTTCAACGTTGTTTCGTAGGTCGGCTAATGCGTCATTTAGTTGGGTACCGGGTTGTGGTTCGTATTCGTGGATCTAATACTCACGTATACTTGATCTTCGGTGATTGCACGATTCATTGTGTAATGAATTGTGACGATTCCACTGCCCGAGTTTAATTTCTCTGCTGCTTTGGGTTTTGACGCATTGAATGAAGGCTTACGCCCTACATGACACCTCATGAACGACATGGCGGATACTGCCCTTCCCAATACTGTTCAAGGGCTGAACATCGAAGGCTGCGTTTGCAGCGTCACTCAACCTTACGTTTTAACAATGATGAAAGAATAAGGTCGGTGAAGGAAGGTTGACACGCTTGCATTGTAAATAGCGGGGAAGTTTGACCACACCGTTTAACAATCTAATAATAAGGGTGCCTGTTAAAAAGCATCTACATTTGCACAATTTCTATTAGCCATGGACCTATCTAAAAACATTAAATCTGATGTAACACCCAAGGCAGGGTCAAAGATTTTCAGTTAGGTCAATCAAATGGCCCACCGCTATGCTAAACACAGGAAATGGCGATGCACGAATCCAAACAAAGAAATGCTTTATAGCTTTGCAAGCCAATTTTTTACCAGAGCACGGTAAAAATTTAACCATTATTGCATCAAAGCACAATTTTTACTATGAGAGTAGAGTTTGTTGGTTGTGTTACCTGGGAGTTGCACACAGTTATGAGAGCATCAAGTAAAGGAGCAAGAGTCCTTCGAGATTTGAAGATAACACGGGAATCAAGTTTTAGGCATAATATCTATCTTCGTCAATGAAGAATGCTGCCATTCTCAGACAGAGAAAGAGCAAGATGTCTTGATAAACAAAGCTACCGAGCTGTACCGCAAGAAGGCCAATAATCTGCAGTTAAACATGGCATTGAGATTTTATAAAGGTTCAAGTGTTACCAAGTGTTTTGGAATGCTAAAAACACAACACAAAAGGAAAATAACCTAATTCCTCTTTTGTAACTGTACATTTTTTACCTACATGTCATGGATGAACTATGATGTCTTTTTGAATCATCATTTGATTTTTAACTGTAAATCTTTCACCTGACATATTTGATAGGGTCGCTCTCGCGCAAAGAAAGCTAGAAAAGGCTCGTTGCGATAATCTGACGTGCTTGAGATTAAAAAAACGAGATGCTCTCGATCTTTTAATGATGCTGTCAAGAATAAGCGAATATATTAGGTGAGCGTGCTAATTGATATCATGAGAAGAAATATCTGGAGATCCTCTCCGTCCCCACATTACTTTTCCTCTTTGTAGCCAAAGACATTAATATTGATGCATATGTTCTGCCTTGAGAGAGAACGAGAAGTCGATTCTGCTAAATCAGAGCTAAATTTTAATTTCATCCACTCCATACATCTATTAGAAGCATCTATCTTTTTCGTTTTCAGACTAACGATCGGCTTTTTGGATTGGGATGTAAGCCGTGCGTATTTGTTCGGGTTCATTTTTAGTTTATCACTGTTGTCAAATATCCAGAGATAATATTCATCCTTTATCCATCTCCATCATAACCTTCTCCATCATAAACTCGATCTTCAAATCCTTTTGATCAGACGATAGATGGCAGATTTTGTAAATAAATATTCTGGCCTTGAAACCCATGAAAATAAATAATCTGGCCTCAACCACCCAGAAAACAAATAATTTGGCCCCAGGTTCTGTAAAACAGTATATAGGAAATAAATAAACTCGCCGCGAAAAAAAAATTTGTGACCCGCAAAATGTTGAAAATAAATAATCTGACTCGACCAAAACTGCCAGCCCCCCCACACACACACAGAATCAAATGGCCATCCCCTTAGACTTAGGCGAGCTAACTCGTGTTTTAGTACGAGTTTATGTTTATGTTCATGAGTATGCTAACACGACTCACGAGTACGTTTTTTGGCAGTGCTTACGTGCTTCACTATATTGCTGCTGCTGCTGCTGTGCTAGGGTGATTGGGGTTATGCTGCTGCTGTGCTAGGGTGATTGGGGTTATGCTGCTGCTGTGCAAGGGTGATTGGGGTTATGCTGCTGCTGCTTTTTTGCTACGTTGTAAAAATGGCGATCTGCGTTACTAAAATAATTGCAGCTTTTTGTTGTTGTTTTATATTTAAATCAGATGTAATTGTCATACTGTACTGAGATAATAGCCTAAATTTGGTATAAAATAACTGACTTAAAACATCCGTCAAGCAACCTGTTCCAAACAACCTTTATAGTCACAATATCTTTGAATAAAGGGCTATGATGAGCGCAGCATGATACGACCACAGCATGTCGACCACTGAAATTTGAATAAATGTAAACTAAAATGAATGTGGACACAGTAATTGCTGGACACAATAAGGAAATTGACACATTTATTAATTGGACAGAAACTAGTAAAAATAAAAATTAGCCCTTTTAATCCCTTATTTATAGGATATCGTAGAGCTAAGCAAAATCTGTTGACTATCAACTAAAGCTTACATCAAGAGAAATCCAATGAAAAATAAAGATTCCACACATATTTTGAAATATTGCAATCAGGCCCCTTTTGATCCCTTATTATACCTTGGAAACCGTAAGAGCAACGTTAAATCCCCCGATTTTTTTACCCTCATGGATCAACAAACGGAAAATTAAATGGAAAGGTGTTCTAACAATCGCTGTGATCCTTTGCCGACTAAACGACTAATCGAGGACAATAACAACATGACACTCATCGAATACGGAACTTTTGAGTCGTGTTCATTCCGGAATTGATTTGTGAATTATACGAAAAAAATTAATACATCAATACATTGAGAGGGAATCAGTAATTAATTAACACTGTCAAGCAAAGGATGAATTATGTTCTCAGGTTAAGGGACCGACCATTTAACCTGAAGGGGGCGGGGGGGGGGGGCT
>MJUU01054352.1:12684-24989 GCA_002080025.1 Modiolus philippinarum | reverse complement strand
CCCCCCCCCCCCCCCTTTTCAAGTTAAATGGTCGGTCCCTAAATTTGTATTTCGTCAATTAAAAGTCTAGTTCAATAATTTTCATGTAGGACAAATTATAAGAACACTTCAATTTCAAAGTTTGTTTTAAGGTGGTATATATATTTATTTTAATAGGTCAGGGATCCAGTTATCCTTCTTACTGGTATTTGAGGACATCGTTTCCACCTTCAATTACACGAGAAGTCCTATCTCGAAAGTCCCGTATCAGTTGTAAAGAAACATCGTGAAATATTGGACAAACAGGTTGTCAAAATAAAATTTTTGAAATTGCAAAAATTAAAAAAAAAGACAAAAAAAGTCAACTTTCATAGTGCATACATTCTCACAAGAAAAGAACAACATAACTGAAATATTAAGACAGCATACATTTCTCATATCAGGAACCTTTACGAGCTCCAAACTGCCATGTTAAACTATTAGCGTCATCGAACAGTCACGTGACTAAAGTGGCTACCTGTGGATCGTCGTATTTTGTACAAAGAAATATAACGATAGATTGTAAAAAATAGAAAATACCAAGATTTAGAATTGCGTTCTTTAAAATGTACAACTATGTGCTTATTCTTCATAAATTTCTCTTTCTTTCGGTATAATATTTATGAGAATTTGAAGAGGTTTAGTCTCGTCAAAATTGATTCTTAAATTTCAAATATTTTCACAAGTATTCCCTATTTAAGGCATTGTAAATATCGTATTTTCTGTGAAGTATCCCCTTTTTAGAACTGAATTGCGAGAGAACTAATACACTTTTCTAATTTGTACAACTATGTGGTGAAAATAGATAAAATATGCTATCCGTCGGTGTAATTCTTTTCACTTAAGATAAAGATCTTATCTCGTCAAAATCGATTTGAAAATCGTCATTTTCACTGATTCTACACCAGACAACTGGCAATATGGCGACTGCTAGATTGTGATGACCCAACAACATTAATTGTGATTCATATTATTTTGTTTGTCAATATTTTAGAATACAACTACTTTTAAAAATGAACAATTTATTATTGTTTAAATTACAAAGTAAAAAAAATCTAAAAAAAATCAATTTTGAATAGAGCAGACTGTTTATGGTTCAATTATTTTATTACCCTTGACAGCCATCCCTGATGTTGATTGTGGCAATAAACAATTTTCACCTGTGATACCTGTGGCTAAATTACGTAAGAAATGACCTGATGGTGATGTATGCATCACGTGTGTAACAAATTTGTGTGTTGTGTAGTAAACGACTATGATAAATTGTACCGGTATTTTGAAGCAAGGACGTATACAAGTCATTCGCTTATTTTTGTTACACGAAGTCCCAATTATCATTGTATAATAATGTTTTATATAGTTAATTCTTTTATTTGTTACATTTTATTAACCTAAGGTAACATTTAAAATAGTTTTCAAAATATATAAATGATATAATATACCATGACAATCGCTATCGTTTACTCGTTAAATAATACACAGGTACCAGTACGATTCACGTTAACCAGTTCGCATCTGACTGACAGAGTTACATTTCCTTAAAAAGTCCATAATAGTTTAGTATGAGAAGATATATGTTATTTGGTAAATTTGAAATTTACGCTGGAAAACCATTGCTCGAGTGACTACACTGTTAAAATTGCGTTAAGGTTTGGAACACATTTAGAACATGTTTAGCTCTAAAGATGTTTAGAATTGTGTTCTAGTCATAAACTCTTTGTGGCCTAAACATGTTTATTGCTAAACACGTTTAGGGTTTAAACATGATCAAATGTGGAGAACACATTCCTAAACGCCTAAACACTTTCTTAAACGTAATTAGGTCTAAACATGTTTAGACATTTTTAAGAAGAGTTATAGTTCGTGTAGAGGGCGCTGTAGTCTTTCCTTTTTTTAGCTCACCTGGCTATGCCAGGGTGAGCTTTTGCCATCACTTTGCGTCCTTTGTCCGTCGTCCGTCCGTCGTCCGTCCGTCCGTGAACTTTTCATTCAAAGATCTTCTCCTCTACAACCACTGGGCCAATTGAAACCAAACTTGGCCACAATAGTCCTTGGGTGGTCCCCTTTAAAAATTGTGTCGCTCAGGTCTGTACGTCATCCAAGATGGCCGCCAGCTGGGACCAAAATTTAACATTGGACCCTATGGAAAAAAACGTTTCAAATTCTATTTCTCTGAAACTACTGGGCCAACTGGAACCAAACTTGACCACAATAGTCCTTGGGTGGTCCCTTACAAAAAAGGTGTTTTTTAGGTCCGCCCGATTTCCAAGATGGTCGCCAGAGGAAACCATAGTTTTAACATTGGACCCTATGGGAAAACACTTTCAAAGATCTTCTTCTCTGAAACTACTGATCCAATTGGTACCAAACTTGGCCACAATAGTTTTTGGGTGGTCCCTTACAAAAAAGGTGTTTTACAGGATCGCACTACATTTAACATGGCCGTCAGCGGGGGACATAGTTTTAACATTGGACCCTATGGGAAGTCACATTCAAAGATCTTCTCCTCTGTAACTACTGGGCAAATTGGACCCACCTTTGGCCACAATAGTCCTTGGGTAATCCCTTACAAAAAAAGTGTTTTTAAGGTCTGTGCGAATTCCAAGATGGCCGCCAGCGGGAAACATAGTTTTAACATTGGAGCCTTTGGGAAAACACAATCAAAGATCTTCTACTCTGAAACTGCTGAGCCAATTGACACCAAACTTGGCCACAATAGTCCTTTGGTGGTCCCTTACAAAAAAGGTGTTTTTCGGGTCTGCGCGATATCCAAGATGGCCGCCATCGGGAAACATAGTTTTAACATTGGACGCTATAGAAAAACACATTCAAAGATCTTCTTCTCTGAAACTACTGAGCCAATTGGCACCAAACTTGGCCACAATAGTCCTTTGGTGGTCCCTTACAAAAAGGTGTTTTTCAGGTCCACATGATATCCAAGATGGCCGCCAGCGGGAAACATAGTTTTAACATTGGACCCTATGGGAAAACACATTCAAAGATCTTCTTCTCTGAAACTATTAAGCCAATTAGCTCCAAACTTGGTCACAATAGTCATTGGGTGCTCCCTTACAAAAATAGAGTTTTTTTGGGTTTGTGCTATATCTAAGATGGCCGCCAGCGGAAACATAGTTTTAAAATTGGACCCTTTGGAAAATACATTCAAAGATCTTCTTCTCAGAAACTACTTGTTCAATTATAACCAAACAAAGCCACAATTGTTCTTAGGTGGTCACATCCAAAAATGTATCTGGTAGGTCCGTAACTCATCCAAGATGGCCACCATCTGGAACATAGTTTTTACATTGGCCCTATTGATTTTTAGGGAAACCTCTGCCCAAATTTTTGAATTTTTATTTGAAATGTGGTCTGAATGTTTTAATTTCAGCAATATGTATTACTTTGATTATAAGGGGAACCCCTGTCCAAATTTTTCTTGAATGGTGTTCTGTTATGGGTTGTAATGGATGGTGGATCTTTCAGTTGCCATGGAAACCAAATAAGAATACTGTAATTTTAGAAAAAAAAGTATCCTGCTAAATTTTATGTTTTGTTTTTCCTATTGGAAATGCCTTTTATCTATGTCAGCCATGGTCCAGGTGAGCGATACAGGCTCTTGAGAGCCTCTTGTTTTAGTTTAAAAATAAAAACGTGGCGATAAGCAGTGGTGGAGGAGCCTGATGTATCATATAATGTATGTTTTTACATTATTTTGATATATATTTAAGAAGGTTGATGTTTGTTGGTGTATTTATTATTTCTATTCTGTGTAAATCATTCACTTATTTTGCCATCCCTGAAACTACATTATGTGATTCAAAAGAAAGATCAATTTAACATGTTTAAGGAATGTTTGTACGATTTTTTTCAGTTACCTCAGTCACATTTATTCAAAGGATGGAATAATATTTTAACATTTATAAATGATTAAATTAATTTTATTTTTATGTCGTTTCAGATAAAATAATCCAAAGAACTGTTTGTGGATCTGACTGGCTGCATTTTCTCAACAGTGAAGAATGAAGAGAAGAATCTTTTATTAATAAAATGAATAAATATGACCCAACCTAAGTAAACAAAAGCCACATTCTATAAACAACTCTAAACACGTTCTAAACCTAAACACGTTCTCAACCTAAACACGTTCTCAACCTAAACACTAAACACGTTCTAAGCCTAAACACCTAATTTAGGGTTAAACATGTGCTCAAGTGAGAACAAAAATGGCGTTTAGGATTGTGTTTAGACCCTAAAAGCCATTTTTACAGTGTAGAGCCAATTTTCCGCCTTCCTTGTGACATATAATTCAAAGTTGAACAATTCAAAAAGTAGAATCGATGTGTCGGACAAGATTCCTTTTCGCGACACTAGCCATCTATTTTACAATTATTGCTGACTAAATTAAAATTGACAAAAAGACAATATGTGCTAAAACAGATATATTGCAACCCCTAATAAAACACTGTCAGGTAGTGTCAGTTATTTTCTCTGCAGAAAGCGTAAGCTATAAATTGGAAGTTGGCCCAAAACTCTACACTTGAAGGCTTTTTCATGAACCAACAATAGAAGCCATAACAAAAAGAAGAAAACATAGAAGCCTAGTTTCCAAGAATTGTAATGCCATCATTCAAAGTATCATCACAAATCATGCTATATCTGAACTATATTTATCTAAAATGTGTCCCTATACATTGTAATTAACACGTGTGACAAACTGGACAATACAATTTGATGAAAAGTCAGTTGACGAGTTTCACACCCATCGATGAAGAAAACTGATTTGTCAATAAATTTCAGCCAATCATATGCAAAATTGAATATCGATTTTTTGTTTTGCAAAAGAGAAATAAAAGATAATTCATGCATAATATACGACCAAACTCCACTGCAAACTAGCTCTGCTGGTATAAATACTGTGAATAGAATTTCCCTTTTTGATATAAATTGTCGGTAGACATTGTGGAAGCAAGTGATGGTCAGTGAGATTTTTTTCTATTTCTTGTTGGTTTCAAATTTGGTTTTTCAGCCATCGATTCAAGTCGACCTTCAACTATAGAATCGCGCATTGTTTTTTTCAGTATTCGAAGAAGCCATGAAGTTAACAAGTTGGTTAACATTTTTCACGATTTTTTTCTGTAATGTGACTATCATATATCGGATAAGTGGGATACGTGCGGCTTAAATATATTTCTTCACCTGCTAGTATATTTATCACGGTTCCGAGCAATCTTTAGAGTTCGTCTCGCAAAGCTGATTTTGCAATCAAAGTATTAAATGACTAAGCAAAAAAAAAATGTCTGACGTAAATTCGCTCATATGTACTTAATATTTTGTCCCGAAAGCTATAGAACTTTATACAATAATTGTGGAACTATATAATTGACTTGCGGGAATTAATCGAATATTTTACGAAAGGATATGGAGTAAATGAACATGAGACCATAAAACATATGTTTACTCCAACTGCAATTTATTTTAATTAGCTGTATGGCCATTTCGGAAATTACTTCCTCATCAGCAACACTAAAACCCAAACATGGAAAATCCGCGATTTAAAAAGTGTTCAAAAATGCATAAAACCAAACTAAATCCGAATAATCAGTAATATCAAATATGGCTAAGGACAAAACTACGATTGAAGGAGTTAAACCTTAGTTTAAGAATTTACATAAAATTCAGTTATAAACAAAGTTATGTACATGAGATATAATCTCATGTACAAGTACACCATATCTAAGAAAATAGAGAGCATACATCTCAAACACGGGGAATTGTTTTACCAACTCCGCACTGCATTAAAAGCAGTACAGATAATTTCTCCACAAAATCAGCCTCATATCTATCTAACATATAGACTGTAACGTCGAATTTTTACATATTTAATTTCCATTTTAGGAGAGGGATTGGGGTCTTGTTTGCAATGATTAACAACTGTTTAGGATATCCAATTGATTTCAATGCGAGGGGGCGGCAATGATACAACGTTTCATCCTGTCTATTTATTTTCTATATATATATATAAGAAAGAGGAAATAAACGGGACACGTTTTCTTTTAATCCTTCACAGCAATTTGAGTTAAATATTTTGGTCTAGAACATTATCAGTGAAAGGATATATAGATTACACCACAAGATCCCGTTCATTACCATATTGTATCTACTAGAGATACTTAAATTTTAAAATTTTAATTGCGAGGCTTGCCGAGCATTTTAAAATTTTTAAATTTAACTATCGAGAGTGGATTAAATATGGTAATAATCGGGATAAAGTGGTGTAATCTTTTTCTCTAATGATCAATGATAAACACCGAGAATTGTATGCCGAATACATTTGGCGGGAAATAGCACGGGGCTTAATTCAACATACGTTGAATAAAGAAAATTTATCTAATGGGTCGAAACCGGTTTAAACTTGACATATCATTAGAGAAAAAAAGTAAATGAACATGAGACAAAGTCTCCATAAATACATGGCAAATCAAAGCAATAGAACAAAAAACGTAAACATCTTAAAAGTTTTTCATAGCCACTGTAAACAGATATCAAACACGAGTTCAAGTCGAGAAGACTACTATTAGGGACCGACCATTTACTTGAAGGAGGGGCTATGGTTTTTTTTCTTTAAAAAATATTTTGGACCTGATTTTATGTGAAAAATATATTTTGGCTATCACAATGAGAAAAAAAAATTCCGAAGGAGGCTTTCTGCTAAAAAAAATAATGTTAATTTGAAAAAAATATTTTGTTGATACACGTGAAAAAAAAATTTCTGTCCAGAAAAAAACCCATAACCCCCTTCAGGTTAAATGGTGTGTCCCTTAATCAAAAGTAAACACATATTTAAAAGGTTTTGAATACTATATACCCAAAAACATACTGTTTAAATGAAACATCGTGTTATTATTGTAACAGAGTTTTTTGTAATTTTAATTTCCTTTATGCAATTTTTCTTTACGAAAGATATTTCTCAAAAAAAAAGAAATGAAAACACTGAAGGTTTCTAATACGCATAAAATAGAAAACTATAAAGTTAAATTACAAAATGCCGAAAAATTTAGTAACTTTAAATTCTTTTATTGCATGAAGCAATACAAGTCGACAGAAACGTGTTTCAAACATTTTAGAATTCCGGACATTTTTTTTCAGTTTTTATCAACCAACAAGAGAGGTTGATGTTTGGTTCTAAGAATTGTACTACTATTATTCAAAGTGTTCATCAGAAACAAACTAATCCAACTGAATTCCATTTATCTAAAAAAATTTACGAAAGGATATGGAGTAAATGAACATGAGACCATAACACATGTTAACTCCAACTGCAATAATTAATGTTTACTTACCTGTATTAAGCAGATATGACCAACTGAATAAACCGTGTTGGTAGAGAGTGAGTAGCCAAATGACTTACGTCAAGAGATTGACATCACTTATATACCAGCAGACCAAGTTCGACACCTTAACTTATACCCGTTATCAAGCGGAAAAGCTGATTGGTCCATCAATTTCAGCCAATCGTATGCTGAGTGGATTTTTTTTTTTTTTTTGGTCGACCACTAATATTTCTCAAGCATCAAAGAATTGAAGAGTAATGCGTTTATAACCATAAAAAAGAAAAAAAGAAGAAGAAAAAACTGTGTACACAACAAAGCGGCGTCTCGTGGTGGTACCAAATTTTTAAAAACATTTTTTTCTTGTATATACAAATTGTAAAAGTAGCTCTCTGCAGAGCTCAGAGTTAATGGTTTAAAGATATGCGATGGTAACTGAGACTTTGAGTTATTTTCTTGTAGGTTGCAATTTTGTTTCAGCCACGGATTAAGCCTACTTTTTTGTCAGTATATCTATTTGAAAAGATATCATAGCCCTCTCATATCGCATATTAGTGCCATACGTTAAGTTTAATAAGATGACTTGAACTTTAAGTTTGTTTATAACACTTCTGCCTTCATATTTCCGGTTCTGAACAGTAATGTCTCCCCAAGCAGGTGCGTCAAACAAAGTGTAAATTGTCTTTAAAACAAATAAAATGTCTCAGTGACGTAAATTTGGCTCAGTTCATGTACATACTAGTCAAAAAGCTATTCAAAATTGTTTCTGATGATTGTAATTATTTAATTTAACATCTTTTTATGAAATCTTTATTTTTTTTTTATTTTTTTTTTTTTGCTAATTTCATCTATAAAAGACTGTTTTTATATTTATTAATTTATCGTATATTTATTTTTTAGGGGAGGGGAAATTTTCGCTTCCGATTAGGAATGTTTCAGAATGATCCCTTTTTATCTTGCCTTTAGGGATATTATCTTGATTCAAATATAAGGGGCCTACAAGGATCAAATATTTTAGCCTCCTTTTTAATTTCAATGAAAAGGGAACCCTGTATTTTTCATACTGTAGAGCTAAGTTTTATTCGAACAACCGCATTTTGTTTCTGCATTATATATGTTTCACAAAGTCTATATTTTTTCAATTCAAAATATCTTTGTTTTCTAATAGTTACCAAGTAGTTCTTCCTTTATTTTGTTCTAGTGATTTTGAAAAGCCAAAAATTTACTCTTGAAATGAATCGAAAGTTATGATGAAATATCATTTGATTATTGTAACCAGATTTTTTTTATTTTCGTTATGTATCTTGTTTTCTACGAAATATAGGAAAAAACTGGTCACAGTTCTAGCTAGACCTAGTTGTTCTTAAAACGTTTTAAAGAGTTTTCGAACTAGACACACGAGCAAAAAATATATGTAAAAGGTGAGCTGAATTCAACAAAAATCATATATGTAAAAAAATTGATAACAGGAAACACCTACAATAGCTGAAAATTATAATTACATGCCACAATCTGCTAGGGAACTAAACAGAAAAAACACTAGTATACTAGTATTTATAGAAAGTCCTTGGGTAAAATATTGTTTACTTTTCAGGATGGCAATAATGCTCTGAAATTTTATGCAAGTTATTATGAGAAATGTTAAGAATCAAGACGAGCAGTACTTAACTATAATGAACTATCAAGTTTGGTGTAAAATTTCTTTTGATACTGCCATAAACGCCTAATTCTTAAGGATGGTCACCCCTCAGGTTTTTGAAACTGTCTCTGACTTTCGGAATTCTCTTGTTTTATACATTATTATGCATTAGAAAATTTTGCACACTGACCCCCAAATTTCTTTTCAAAATATGATAGTATACATCTTCAATACACTTCTGACAAAATTTGATGAAATTCTTGATATGCCTTCATCGCATTTCAAAGGTTGATTACCTTAATGCAAAATAAATGAAATTTCTAGAGAAGTTCGATTTCCTGCCGAAATTTCAGGCATTTAAATCTCAAAAACGGCCACACTGACCTATCGAAATTTTTTGCTAAATATGATGTAAGATCCATATTCTAATAAATAAATAAAAAAAAATAAAATCCTTGATATAATAAACTCCAGGAGTGACCATTAACAAACCATGAGAACCATTTTGAATAACGAAATACCAAAGTTACTGTAAATTTAGATTTTGCATATGCGCATTTAATCGAAATGTGTGTAAAGCTGAAAGAGAGCAAATTACCAAAAGATCTAAAAAGGGAAGCCACAATCAGCCAAGGACAGAGCTATGCAAGAGGCAGATACTCCTTGGGTTTAAACAAAATTTTCTTGTATTGCAATTTTTCGTGCCAGTACCGAAGTACTGGCTAACAGGTTGGTGAATACCCTTGGGAAATAAGGTCCACCGGCAGTATCATCGGTCCAGTAGTAATAAAAAAATGGTTAAACAAAAAAAATATGAATATAATAAAAAAAATATTTAAATCTCTATCAGATGATATTTATAAAAACCCTAAAGATTACTGGAAAATTTTAAAATCCTTGAAGAAGAAACCTGAGTACGAAGATGAAGTTCATGAGATTTTAAGAGATGAAAAATCATTAATAAAACATTTTCAGACACAAGGAAACCCTTCTACTTTTAATAAAGACTTTGCAAATAAAATTGAAAATAAATTGAAATCACTAGAAAACAATATATCCTTTATAGCAGAGACAGATTCTCCAGTCACATATTCAGAAGTTAAAAAAGTTATTTCTAATTTAAAAATAGGTAAATCTGCAGGTCCTGATAGAATTCCAAATGAAATTATTAAATATTCAAATCAAGTAATGATAAACTCATTTGTAAAAGTTTTTAATTTAATTCTCAAAACACCTAGATCCTGGAAAAAAGCATTAATTATTCCTATACATAAATCAGGTGAAAAATCTGATTCGAATAATTACAGAGGACTTTCCCTCACTAATACTTTACCAAAAATATTTAATGCTGTGCTTAATAATAGGTTAAATAAAATTATTGATAAACAGCTAAGTAACTGCCAATTTAGATTCAGAGAAAACCATAGAACATCAGACAGTCTTTTTATTTTAAAATCTTTAATAAATAAATATATTCATAAAGACAAAAAGAAAATATATGCTTGCTTCATAGATTTGAAAAAAGTATTTGACACCGTATGGAGAGTTGGACTTTTATATAAACTTTGTAATATGGGAGTTGGCAAGTTTTTCTTCAGAATAGTTAAGGAACGGTACTCAAATTCTATATCCTCCTTAAAATACAAAAACCATATCACAGAATATTTTGATATTATAAGAGGGGTTAAACAAGGTGATTCAATGAGTTCTACATTATTCAATGTCTTCATAAATGATATAACTAAAAACTTTGAAAATTCTCTGTCAGAACCATTAAAACTAACTGAATCTAAATTAGGATGTTTATTATTTGCGGATGATTTACTTGTATTGTCTGAATCTAAAGAAGGTCTTCAAAATAGTTCAAATAATTTGTCTGAATATTGTCATGATTGGCAACTTTCTCTTAATGTAAATAAAACTAAAACTATGGTTTTTGCACAATCTCAATGCAAAATCCCGTCTTCTTTTGTTAAATATAGAAATGAAGAGATTGAAAATGTAACTGAATATAAATATTTGGGCATAATAATTCAAAATAATGGAAATTTTTCACACAGTACTACAAATCTTGCAAAAAAAAAGCAAGAAAAGTCTTATTTGCCATAAAATCATATACAAGTTCTCTTAATAGACTGCCAATAAATGTTGCAATTAATCTTTTTGACTCTCTAGTTAAACCAATTGCGACCTATAATGGAGAACTTACATTTATGGACACGTATATTACTAAGTTCAGAGCTAAAAAAAGAGCAGCTGTATATCAGGAAAACAGATTGATTATTTTGATTTTATTGATAGAACCCCTTTCGAAAATTTACATCTATCATTTTGCAAATATATACTTAAAACAAAGAAAAATTCCTCAAACCTTGCTGTTAGATCAGAACTTGGAAGAATTCCAATTGAGTTTTCAGTTAAAATTCAAACTCTTCTTTATTTAACTAGATTAAACACAAATACAATAAATCCACTTGTAAAAGAAGCTTTTTTATTAACCAAAAACTTAGATTCAAGTAGAATATATTCTTGGTTTACTTATGTTAAAGATATATTATCTGAAGTTGATGTAGACTTACTTACATAAACTTCAAAATTGTACTGACTTTAAACAAATAAATTCTGATAAGAAATATATCAAATCAAAAATAAAATATTTTTATGATTCTATTATAGAAACAAAATTCCAAAATATTGATGATAAAAGTAAATTGAATCTATATAAATCTTTAAAAAATAAATTTTCTTCTGAAGAATATCTAAATATAAATAACTTTGAATTTAGAAAACTCATAACTAAACTCAGAATAAGTGATCATACTTTACTCATAGAAAAGGGGAGGTATTTGAAAATACCTAGAAATGAAAGGCTCTGCCAAAAATGTAAAGTAATAGAAGATGAACAACACTTCATATTACATTGTGTGACCAATAATTGTCTCAGAGTTTCAATGTTCGCAAAATTTAAATTTTATGCAATTATCATATGAAGACAAATTCAAACTTATTTTAAATCCATCAACACCAACACAAGTAAATAAATTAGGTTCCTTTTTGAAAAAGTCATTAGAACTGAGGACAGGGGACTCTTAATGTTTAATTACTTGTACATATCCGTATGATTATTGTTTTTTTTCTGTCATTTATTGTTTGTATAATAATTGTTTATCACAAACTATATAGTTTAAAGATAATAAAAAATTTGAATTTGGTAATAGATAACAAAATACCAAAGTGAATTTAGTTTCTGCATATGCGCATTTCGACAACTTATGTCTCTTTAGAGGTCAGGGCCGGGAAAAAGTGTAAAATACCCCCCC
>MJUU01054352.1:0-11963 GCA_002080025.1 Modiolus philippinarum | reverse complement strand
CGGATCCACGCGATTAGAAAAGGGTGGTTCCAAATGGAAATGGAAGGAAATATCGAAAATTTTTGGGGGTGTTTCTTGATAAAACATCAGGATATTCATTAAAAAAATACATGATTGTCCAGACAAAAGGGGGTTCCAATCCCGGAACCCCACTTCTGGATCCACCGATGTGCTAAGAATGAAATGCGCAGTTGAATATGTATTACATTGTCTTACTGCTTTGTGTTTTATCAACATGTTTTTCAGTTGTCTATGATCGAAGATTCGAACAACTTTCAAAAATCAGTATGTGTAAATTTTCATTGCTCAAATTTTCTTTTCTCATCATGTAGCTCTTGGTGTTCAATTTCACTTCTTGTATGAGTTTTTTTCAATTTCAACTCTTGTCGTAGAGATGAAGTATTACTCATTCGACTAATTTGCCATATATAGTCTATTCCGATTTCTATATGGTTCAGTATTTGACTGTTTTTTTCCAGCGTAATCATATAGCTACTGTTTACAACTGTATAACTTCCTAGTCTACATTTTGCTTAATTAAGTTAGTCCTAACTTGGAATTCGAGCTAAAAAGTCCCAAAACACCGTTAAATTATATGATATTAAAAAGGGCATCAAGTATATAAAATTCTAAGAAAAAGGTGTCAAGTCTTGAGGTTATAAAATGTATGTTGTGATGGGAGTCTATTTTATTTCAAATCGCCGGCACCTGAATCGGTTTTCAGGGGCTCCTGCTACAGAGCTGCCGGGTGCATCCCCAGTTGGTGGATAGGGGAATGCTCTGTCTATGCGGGGTAGTCAGGTCATAATACAGAAAGCCTGACCGCGAACCATTGTAGCCAAACAACTGTGTGGAGAAACGAAACGTTCCATGCAGTATAAAGACCCCTTCTATATTGTCTAAAGAGATCAGAGTCGCTAGGATTCGTATAGAAGGCTAATTTTCCTGCTTCTACCCATTTGTCCCCTTTTCCAGTGGCAATCAAAACTCGTTGTTCCGGTTGTCCCTTTCATTCTTTCTTCTCTTACTTACATTTTTTCGAATTGATTAACTTGTTCTTGTCCTGATAAAGCTGAAATATTTCTCACTGGACGTTAAACTCTAACTAATCAATCAATCAATTTATTTCAAATTGAACTGTAAAGAAAAAGCTGGTCAAAATTGACCATAACAAATAGAAAGTTGAATTACAAAATCGACTAAATAGGCAAAATGTAGACTAACAACTTATACAGCTGTAGGCAACAGCTAAATAATTATGCAGCAGGCGGGGGGGGATTTGAAAAGGTGGAATTCCTACTTAGAAGTGAAAGGAAAATTCGCCGAGCAGAGCGAGGCGCGAAAAATTTTGGGGTATTTCTTTGTAATAACAACAAAGTGAACTGTTCAATAACAGCTAACAGTGAACATCAAAACAGCTAACATAGAACTACCCAATAACAGCTAACACAAAATTATATTTTGCAATAACAGCTAACAGAGAATCAATTTTACCCTATAACACAATAACAGTTAATACCCTTGCCCCCATCTTTAATTCGTATGTTAATTATACTACAGGGAAACAGGACAGATAAAGGGGAGGTTTGGGTATCCATAAACCGGTTTAACCATACTGCTGGCATTTGCTAGTGCCGGTACCAAGTCCGGCTGTCCCGAATTCCTATCGTTGTTTACGTTTGTCTTTTGTCTTATTGTGTTTTTTCCTGTGTAGTTTACTGGCAGATTGTGGCATGTGATTGTCATTTTCGGCCATTGTTAACGTTTCCTGTTATCCGCTGTTTTACATTTACCGAGTTATTGTCCTGGTTTCTCGAATCTTCTAGTTTTATTCGGTTCTCCTGTGTACTCGGTACTCCTAATTCTACTTAGTTCTTGTACTTTTTATCTCGATTTTTAAAATTTTTGTTAAGCAATTGATCCCTTTTCCCGATCCGTTTAAGTTTTTCAGGTCTGTTTCCGCTTTCTCGCTGCTTCTTTATTTGATTGAGGCCTTGTACTGTTTTCTCGCTGCTTTTCAATTTATTGAGTTCCGGATCTGTTTTCTCGACATATCTTATTTTATTGAGTTCAATTTCTGTTTTCTCGCTACTTCTAATTTCATTGTGAACACTCTGTCCTGTTTTCTCGACACATCTAGTTTTATTGAGTTCTGGTACTGTTTTCTCGATATTTATGATTTCATTGAGTTCTGGTACTGTTTTCTCGATATTTATGATTTCATTGAGTTCTGGTACTGTTTTCTCGATATATATATAATTTTATTGAGTTCATGTACTGTTTTCTCGATACTTTTTATTTTATTGAGTTCTGGGTCTGTTTTCTCGACATATCGTATTTTATCGACTTCAATTTCTGTTTTCTCGCTACTTCTAATTTCACTGTGAACATTCTGTACTGTTTTCTCGATATTTATAATTTTATCGAGATCATGTACTGTTTTCTCGCTACTTTTCATTTTATTGAGTTCTGGGTCTGTTTTCTCGACATATCTTATTTTATTGACTTGTAGTCCTATTTTCTCGTTTATTGGAATCTTGTCGTTCTTCCTTGCTTCTTAAAATTTTATTGATTTGTTAGCATTTATATTCTCGATACCTCTAATATTATCATGCACTTGTCCTTTTTTCGCTTCTTCCTATTGAAGAATTCTGGTCCTGTATTCTCGATACTTCTAATCTTATTTAGTCTAGTCCTATTTTCTGGATGTTTTTCTCGATACTTCTTATCTATTCAGATGAGGTTTTTTTCTCGATACTTCTTATCTATTCAGATGAGATGTTTTTCTCGATACTTCTTATCTATTCAGATGAGGTGTTTTTCTCGATACTTCTTATCTATTCAGATGAGGTGTTTTTCTCAATACTTCTTATCTGTTCAAATGAGGTGTTTTTCTCGATAGTTCTTATCTATTCAGATGAGGTGTTTTTCTCGATACTTCTTATCTATTCAGATGAGGTGTTTTTCTCGATACTTCTTATCTATTCAGATGAGGTGTTTTTCAGGATACTTCTGATCTATTCAGATGAGATGTTTTTCTCGATACTTCTTATCTATTCAGATGAAGTTTTTTTCTCGATACTTCTTATCTATTCAGATGAGGTGTTTCTCAGGATACTTCTTATCTATTCAGATGAAGTATTCTTCTCGATACTTCTTATCTATTCAGATGAGGTGTTTTTCTCGATACTTCTTATCTATTCAGATGAGGTGTTTTTCTCGATACTTCTTATCTATTCAGATGAGGTATTTTTCTCGATACTTGTCTTTCTTATTTAGCTCTGTGCCTTTTTTTCGATAATTCTAGTTTAAATGAGTTCGAGACCTGTTTGCTAACAACTTCTTATTATACACCCACTTTGCGGGAGGTATATAGTGTCCATGGTGTCCGTCCGTCCGTCCTTCCTTCTGCCCTTCCGTCCGTCCGCCTTTTTGTACCGAATTTCTGGTACCCATTACTCCTCCTAAACCCCTGATTGGATTTTCATGAAACTTACGCAAGAGCTTTATTACATATTGTTGATGTGCACTTTGCTTTCTGTTTTCAAATAGTTCCTTTTTCCAGATTTTTGACATGTTTTGGACTTTGTCATTTTAGCTCAATTTAAACCATATGGTGACCACATGGTATCCACTACTCCTCTTAAACCACTGATTGGAATTTCATTAAACTTATGCAGGAGCTTAATTACATATTCTAGATGTGCACTACGCTTTTTGCTTTCCGAAATTCTTTTTTTTTCAGATTTTTTACATATTTTTTATTTGTCATTTTAGCTCAATTCAAACCACATGGTATCCATTGCTCCCCTTAAACCTCTGATTCAAATTTCATGAAACTTTTGCAGGAGCTTTATAAAATATTGTAGATTTGCATTACACATTTTGTTTTCCAATTATTCTTTTTGTGCAGATTTTTGACATGAATGGTCTTTGTCATTTTAGCTCTTTTACCTCAATGCAAACCATTTCGTGAATACCTGGTATCCACTACTCCCTCTTGACCACTTATCAGAAATTCGTAAAATTAATGCAGGATCTTCATTACATATTACAGATGTACATTTCGTATTTTGTTTTCCAACAATTTCTTTTTTCCAGATGTTGAAGGAAATGCAGGAAAAGGCGGGGGCAGGGGGTATCCGTGGCCAAGTAGGCCACAGAAACTCTAGTTTTATGTTATAATCCTATTTTCTTAATTGATGTTTCTAATTTTAGTTAGTTCCGGTCCCGTCTTCTCGATACTTTTAAGTGTATTGCTTTGTTCTGGTCGTGCTTTCTCGATATATATATACTATTAGTTATTTGTTTTGCGAGTATGGAATTCTCTGCTTGTATTGCATCGAGTGCGATAGCACGAGATGCAATACTAGCCGAGAAATCCATCCGAGCAAAACAAATTACTAATAGTATTTTTATCGCTAATTCTGTTATTAATATATACCAGATATATGTTTCTTTTGCTACAGAAATACTTTTTAGGTTAAATATATAATTTTTGGTTAAATATAGCGCTTACTTTCTTGGGATTATTTTTTTCACGAAACGTCACGCGACGTCGTTTTAATACGCCATAGAGATTGACGATAATATGTTCGTATCAGAGCAGTGCAGTGATAATAGAATTATCATCGCTCGGGATCAATTGAAAATCAACCAAATTAGCGATAATTATAAATTAATTGAGTTTTTGTCCTGTTTTCTCGATACTTCTGGTATTGTCCATCGATCATTGGTGTTTGTATTTCTGGTATATACCAGTAACATCAAAATAAACCTGCCATCCACTTTCGTCAATTGTCACCATTTAAAGGAACAGTATACATAATGACTCAGATTAACTAACTGTTACTTATGTATAACAATGTATAAATAGATGAATTAGACGTATTGAATAAGTTTACTCTAATTTACAATATTCATTTCGGTGTTTCCCAAAATGCTAAAAAATAGCTCTAATATTTCCGCAAATAGCATGGGGAATTATATAAATGACAAAATACCGAGGTTTCTGTTAATTTACTTTCTACATATGCGCATTTCGACAACTTATGTCTCATCAGTGCAGATCAAAACCAAAACATTTGGAAGTCCATTTACGGAAAACATGTTAAAGCTGATAGAGAACAAACAACCAAAAGGATCTAAACAGAAAAGCCAAAATTGAGCTGAGGACAGAGCTATGCAAGAGGAGGATAGTCCTTAGTTTTAAACAAAATTAGCATTTTTATTCTAAAATCTTTGATAAATAAATACATACATCGAAATAAAAAGAAAATTTTTGCATGTTTTGTAGACTTGAGAAAAGCCTTCGATTCCGTTTGGAGAAATGCCCTCTTGTATAAATTGTATAATACAGGAATTGGGAAAAAAATTTTCTCTGTGTAATTAAACAACAATATATGGCAACAAAAGCATGCCTAAAGTTTCAAAATACTTTGATATTTCAAGAGGAGTAAAACAATTCTTTGAGACCTACTCTATTTAATACTTTCATAAATGATATTGGAAACGAATTTTCTAACACTGACAATTTTCCTTTAAAACTTATAGACTTTCAAATCGGTTGCCTCCTTTTTGCTGATGATTTATTGATACTATCTGAAAGTAAAGAAGGTTTACAAAATAGTTTAAATAACCTTGAAAAGTACTGTGACAAATGGCAATTGTCTTTAAATATAAAAAAGACAAAAACTATGGTTTTTCAACATTCAAATATTAAATCAATAAAATCGTTTATAAAATATAAAAAACAAGATTTAGAAAATGTTTCAGAATATACTTTTCTAGGAGTACAAATTAAATCAAATGGAAATTTAAACCATAGTTCAGAGGAACTGGTAAAAAAGGCAAAAAAAAAATTATTTGGTATTAAATCTTATACTGGTTTATGAACAATTTACCTGTAAATGTTGCATGCAGTTTGTTTGTTACAATGGTACAGCCTATAGCAACTTATAATGCAGAGGTGACATTTATGGATACATATCTGGCCTTTCATAGAGCTAAACAGCGTTCTAATATCACTGGAAAAGAGTCTGATTTTCTCAACTTTACAGATAAAACTTGCTTGGAAAAACTCCATTTATCTTTTTGTAAATTTATTCTAGGTACTCGTAAAACCTCTTCTAATTTAGCAGTACGAACTGAATTAGGTAGATATCCATTGGAACTTAAAATAAAAATTCAAAGTTTATTATTATTTATAAGATTTTTAAATTCTGATGTTAACTCCTTGTTACACGAATCATTCTTATTAACAAAAAAATTAGACTCTTCAGGATGTTATACTTGGTACACATATATTAAAGATATTGCAAAGGAGATAAACTTAGAACTAGATAATTTAGAAGGTGTAAACAGTAAAAGTCAGATAGTCTCAATGAAAAAAATCTAAAAATACAATTTTTAAATTATTACAAAAGGGTTTATGAACAAAAATTTGAAAAAATAGATAATACTAGCAAACTTTTTTTATATAAAAATCTCAAACAAAATTTGGAAAAAGAAATTTACTTAAATTCACATATTTTTGAAAAAAGAAGGCAAATTGTAAAATTAAGAATAAGTGATCATAATTTGTTAATAGAAAAAGGTAGATACTTTAAGATACCTAGAGAAAATAAACTATGCCAGTTTTGCAATATTTTGGATGATGAATTACACTTTTTGTTATATTGTAAGAAAAATTCTACTTTAAGATCAGATCTTTTCAATGTAATTATATCTGAAGATGTTTAAAATTTTAACACGTTCACTGAAAATGAAAAAAAATAAATTTTTGCTGTGCCCATCAACATTAAAGCAAGTAGAAAAAATAGGGTCCTTTATAAAAGGGTCATTAGAACTGAGGACAGGGGACTTATAACTCTGTTATTATTTTTCTTTACTTGCTTGTTTTATTTGTTAATGTCACAAACTACATGTATGTATATGACAATAAATATTTGATTTGATTTGATTTGATTTGTTAAAATTTAAATATTGCAAATTTCAATAAAATCGGTTTTCGGGTCAACACCGAAGTAATGACTACTGGGTTGGTGAATACTCTCGGGGACTAACAGTCCACCAGCAGAGGTATCGGGCCAGTGGTAATAAATAACAAAATAAATTAAAATTCTACATGTGCGCATATCGACAACATATTTCTCATCAGTGCAGATCAAAACGAAAACATTTATAACAATCGATACAAATGTATTTTTTCAAACTTGACACAAAATATAATCCCTCGCCTTGTTCAAATCAGTTAGACAATTTGTTTTCAGTAAAAGTATGAAGTAAACGGCTTAATATGATTTTTTTTGAGCGATGTTTATCGCAGGAGTAAATTTTCCCCAAACGTCAAAATGACGACTTTTCCAATCCCATAGGAAAGGTTGCGTTTAAGTCATGCTGACTTTTTAGGATATACTTTTGTTTCATATGTATTGTACTATGATACAAAATTAGAAGAAAAATAAACAAAATACCACCAGGGACGTCTCGAACTGACGATTTCCAAACACGTGTTCAAAAAGTATCATTAGATGCCTTGGTTTATATTCAGCGATATCACGGTTGTTTATAGATCGGTGACCATGATGAATTTACTGCTCTCATGTGGCTATGTTTTTCAAACTTATAGATTCTCTTTTAGGAAGGAGTGGAATAAAGACATTTTTCATATATTCTATGATATTCTAGAATTTTTTTAATTTTCAATACGTGAGTTTAACTGAACAGTAAAGATATATATCTAGCTCAATGAAAAACATTTTCCCAGATTAAATAAGTGTAAACACGAAAAAATTAATGACGAGAAACCTCTTTTGGAAATTTAAGCAGAACAGGTTTGTTAGAAAGTTCTCGTGCGCATTTGAGAATGTTCTACAACAAGCTGATAATGGATGTCTCTCATGGTCCAAAGCTGCCCACCACTCTACGTGGTAGAACAGTTATCTAAATGGGGGGGGGGCAATAACAAAATTACTGAACAGAGTTGTTAAAAACCGAAGTATAATATAAGAAAGATAACAGGAAACACCTACAATGGCCGTAAACCACAATCACATGCCACAATCCACCAGGGAACCGCATGAGAAAAACGTGCGGTTCCCTGGTGGTTTGTGGCACATGATTGTGGTTTAAAGTCCATGATACAATAGACAAATCCAGTGGAAACCACAGGAAAAATTGTCGACCGCAACGGTCCCGACTTTGTACAGGTGAAATGTCGTATTCATTTGAAATAAATGATCATCTTAGTACTAAGTAAAAAGAATTTTGAGTCAGAGTTTGGACGGAAACTTCAAAATTTTCCTTATAATAAACACTTTATAATGTTCGTATGAGACGGAATTTTTTTAATCCTTAATTAATAAGACGGTCATGGAAATAAATATGTCTAATGAGAAGGTCGTGACGAATCAAACAAACACTCCATAACTAGGAAAAGCCGGAATATTACTGTCCAGGCTAAGGAAATTGATAATTTTGAAATTAAAATCGTACATTTTAGTACTGATATGACCATTTTAATCAAGTTCGAGTTGGAAGCCCAAGAAACAATGAAAGAATATGGAACAAATGCACATGAGACAAAGTCTCTACAAATAGATGGTAGAACCAAGCCATTAAAAAACGCTTTTATTGCTTTTCTTCATCTTGAGGTCACCACGAGGCCTCGAATAATGAGCTTTGCTCACACCTCATGGTAAGTTCAGGACGGCCTCTAGCCGTATTAGAGTGTTATTCGTTGCTAATTGTCGAACAATGCCACATACATGTGTCATTTAACCTATGGATGCGGGATTGTCAATAAACGTAGTTTCAACTGGCAATGCGCTCTTACAATCACTGTCATCCGCTGCCCGAAAAAAGCAACTAGTGTCCTAGGCTAGTGGACAGATACAACATATATAGACAAACACATGAAGCTCATCAAGCCGACTGTAATAAAACTTGACATGATAACATAGTGAGATGTGGGCGCTGTACATACGGTGACCCCTAGATGCTTTATTTTGGGTCGTATTAACCTGGATATGGGGTGTTGTCTCCTTGACATTTACCCCATTTCCTTTCTTTTTCATATATGTGGCCAGAACAACATTTGGAAATGCAAAATTTGAAAGTATGATAGTATATCTTTATGACAAATTCTCTCAAGAACAAGTACACCATAACTGAAATAAATAGATAAATAGAGAGCATACATTTCTCGGATTGGAAATCTTTCTCGTCACTGCATTAGGAGAGACAAACTAGAGTAGAGACAAACAATAAAAGGATATGGAGTAAATGCACATGAAACAAAGTCTCTACAAATAAATGGCAGAACTATTTAATGGGCTGCAGTTTAGCGACGTTGTGTAGATTGGTCACTAGTTCAAAGTGTAAAAATGTTTATATTGGATGAACTAGCAAAGCAAGAAACGGTAACCATATTCATGCTAGCGATACCACTGACTACACCAACCTCTTTAAATCATCGATTAGTTCTACCAAAGATTGCTGTTGAATTTAAGGAGTGCTCTGTTCTGCTATTCTGCATCTATTACCGTCAATCTTGGAATATTGATCTCGAGGCATTTGCTATTTTCAAAAAAATAGAAGAAAAAATCTGGAATTTCCAGAATTTTAAATCAAATTTGAACTGGAAAAAATGTCTTCTGCTTCCATTGGAAACAATCTAAGTCGTCTGCATTATTTATTCAATTCAATCCATTTTTATATTTTGCTACACGATCTTATTTGATATGAGTTATTCCTAGAGTAAATTATACAAAAATAACGTTGCTATAGTAACGGCATGTTATGCAACAAAATTCAATTATCTTTAAAATGTAATTAAAGTGTCCATCTAAGAAAATTTTGTTAAAACTTGATGCAACCAAGTGTCGAGATAGAACGCACAGCTATAATATATCAATTTAGACATCTTAAGGGAACGACCATTTGATTTTCAGGGGAAGTTTGGGCGACTTCTGAGGGTTCTAATGGGGGTCCTAGGAATCAAATAATCATTAAATTTTTGCCTTGGTAATCAAATAATCATTAAATTTTTACCTTGGTAATCAATAAATTTTTGGCTTAGTAATCAAAAAGTATATAAAAATGCAATTAATAATCAAATAATCATTAAAAAATGCCCTGATAATCATGTAATCAAGAAACCCATGACGGGCCTCATTTATTTATTTTCACGAAAATCTAGAACAAATTACTTATTTTCACCACATGTCCAATAAATTATCTATTTGCATTTGCAACGAAAACTTTATTCTTCAAATCATATTTAAATTATTTATTTTCATGACAAGTAGGGTTAAAATATTTATTTTCACTGGCACCAAGATTAAATTATTCATTTACAAAATCGCCCAAGCCCCCTCCCCCTGAAAATCAATTGGTCATCCCCTAACAGAACAACAGAAGAAATCAAGGTTGTGTAACTCGGATAGATAGAAAGTTGAAGAAAATACACTTGATGGTATTCTTCAAATTAAATATTCTTTCCATGACATAAATTATTCTTTCCATGAGAAAAATCAAAACACAAACCAAAGAAAACCAAGAATTACGATACGCTGCTATCAGTATCAACTACAGATATTTTTGTAGAGAAAATAGTACTTATTTTAAACTGGAATTCTGCGTATTCATACTACCTCTAGAGCTGCAAACCAACACAGGTTCCTTTTCCAATATGCCAGAAAATCTTTCTTCCCAAGTAGCATACGAATCTAGAAGAGGCTTCCTGAGCGAATCTCTGGTGGACAGTACCGAGGGAAGAAACGTTTTGAGTGCGATAATATGGGTGAAAATAAAACCATGGATAGCACACCGCAAACATTCTTTTTTAAGGATCTAAAGCTTAAGATCTCAATCTTCTTTTTACGAATGTAAATCTTAGATCTAAATCGTCAGACAGATATCTAGTTTGAGTCTGTTCTTGATTTTTCACTTAAGGGACCAACCATTTAACTTGAAGCGGGAGGCTTTGGTTTTTTTCTAAAAAATATTTTGGATCTGATTTTATGTGAAAAAAAAATATTTTGGTTGCCAAAATGATGAAAAAAAATATTCTGCCCCAAAAAATAATGTTAATTTTGAAAAAAAATATTTTGTTGATACGCGTGTAAAAAATAAATAATTTGTTTCGCGCGAAACACGAAAAAAATTTTCTGTCCAGTAAAAGAAACCATAACCCCCCTCCCTTCAGGTTAAATGGTCGGTCCCTAAAGTGTGAAGGATATCGCATTCCCCAGAGATCCTCGTTTATCTTGTTGTATTAATTAAGGTCTTTCACCACAGTGAAAGACCTTCTTGTAATTCTTAAGATTATTAAGGTCTTTCACCACAGTGAAAGACCTTCTTGTAATTCTTAAGATTATTATTATTATTATTCTTTTTCTTCCGTAACCCGCTGACAAAAAACTACGCGACATCTCGTAACCCAACTTAGGGTGATAGTTCGGTTCTGGACTGGGAGCTCAAAACTCACCCTGCGAACAAAATCTATTTTTAGCAACAGAGTTATCTCCCCGAACACGGTTTATCTTGTTAGCAGATCTCCTCATAAACCGTAACTGATATCAAAATTCTGGATGGGGGAAAATGTTCGATTCATCCTCAGGAGGATTTATCATGCAAAAAAATTTTTTGGGGTCGCGACCCCGGTTACGCGTTTTTGACCCCTAAATATGCAAATTTTTCAAAGTTGTCATATTTTGATGAAATTTGGTTTCCAGGTAGCTTTCATGGTCCTAATTGCAAATCCGGGGTCAAAAATTTTTTTCGTCCGCCATTTTCAAAATGGCGGCCATATGAAATTTTGTTTTCGCAATGTCTCGGAAACGATAAAAAATTTATGAAAACAATATATTGCAAAAATGTTCCTCTCATTGAGATCTACATTTGACTCAAAGGGCGACAAACGCTGCGGTGAACCGTTTTTGAGTTATAGCCCTTGACGC
>MJUU01054351.1:25561-61868 GCA_002080025.1 Modiolus philippinarum | reverse complement strand
TGTGGTAAAATTTCATAAGGATTGGTCGACTGAAACTAAAGTTATTGACCAAAAACAAAAGTGTCTACAGACAACGACAACGAAGACGACAGCACCATACCATTGTACGACTGCACACATTTATGCGGTCGTATAAAAAGAAAGGAAATGGGGTAAATGTCAAGGAGACAACATTCCATATCCAGCTTAAAACAAAGCATCTAGGGGTCACTGTGCGGTCTTCAACACAGTGAGGAACCTCACACCATATAGCGAGCCCTAAATGGCCCCAAAAGGGTAAAAAGGTGGATAAATCAATAGAAACAAACCACATCCAATAACTCAAATATCAAGAAACTAAAATTTTATCAGAAGACACGGACAAGTCAATCACCAACATGGGACAATCACCAACTTGGGACAGGCGCAAAAATTGCGGTGGGGTTAAACTCGTTTTCTTGGATCCAAACCGTCCCCTATGTGTGGTGAATGGCTAAAAAATAAATACACAAAAAGACTCACAGTAAAAATCAAACTAGAAAAATGTCCAACTTATCAAGACGAGTCCCCTTACAATGAAGTACATAAAACATGAAGACAATACACACAGGTACTGTCCGGACAAATGCTTGCAGTTACTGACACCTAGCTAAGGACATAATTTCCATTGACTATGATATCAAGCCTTTTTACATATGAAACTTCAATTGAAATACTTCTAAATAGATTTGGTATAACAACGTCATCAATTATGAAAGAATAACATGATATTCCGCAATGCCAAATACTGTCAATATGAAAAATTGTTTAAATTTAGTTATGGTGTAAAGCATTTAGGAGATGGTCAATATTTTAAATCTGAACATCCAAATTTAGAAAATGTTAGTTTTAAGGGGCAGAACTCCAGATGCACATAAATTCTTTGAAACCAATATAAAATCTGGCATGAGTATTGCAGTCAACAACTTACAATTTTGTTAAAAACTTTTCACTATTTACAAATATTCAAAGTTTCAAAGATATAACCCTAACATTATTTGGACTTCTGAGTCTATAACTGAACTTGGCATAAGTTTAGTGGTAAACGACTTCAAAGCCAAGCTTGAAGGTAGTTTATTTTCTTTATACATTATTAGTTGGAACCCTTAAAACTACAAAATGTCATGTGCTAGAAATACTTTAGCCTCTGTAATCAAAACAGGACCTGACCTGAGTTCTGTTTTAGACAACTTACATAACAATAGCTTAAAGACAGAGCATAGAAAGCAGCCAGTGCCTGCTAAGCTCACCTTGTGGCACAGCATTGTCACATGTTGCACATGTCAGTAAACAGGAATAGACAGTAATCATTCTTTTTAACAGATTCAGTCATGCATAAAATGTATTTTACAGACTGCATCCGAAGTATGCATTGTTGTTTTCATCCCAAAATGCATCATACATATCAATATGGTTGCTTAGGGACATGTCAGTGAGTGGAAATGGACTTAAACCATTCTAACTAACCAAATTGCTCATGTGTAAAATGTAGGTCACAGACAGCATCTGAAGCATGCATTGTTGTTGTCATCCCTAAATGCATCATACATACCAATATGTTTGATGTGGGACATGTCAGTATGCAGGAAAGGACTTTAACCATTCTACCTAACCAAGTCACTCATGCGTAAAATGTAGGTCAGAGACAGCATCAGAAGCACACATTGTTGTTGTCATCCTTAAATGCATCTTACATACCAATATGGTGGATGTTGGCCATGTCAGTAAGCGGGAATGGACTTTAACCATTCTACCTAACCAAGTCGCTCATGCGTAAAATGTTGGTCAGAGACAGCATCCGAAGCATGCATTGTTGTTGTCATCATACATACCAATATGGTTGATGTGGGACATGTCAGTATGCAGGAATAGACTTTAACCATTCTACCTATACAAGTCGCTCATGCATAAAATGTAGGTCACAGACAGCATCCAAAGCATGCATTTTTGTTGTCATCCCAAAATGCATCAAACATACCAATAAGGTTAATGTGGGCCATGTCAGTACTTTAACCATTCTACCTAACCAAGTCGCTCATGTGTAAAATGTAGGTCAGAGACAGCATCCAAAGCATGCAATGTTGTTGTCATCCCAAAATGCATCATTCATGCCACTATGGTTGAGGATGGACATGTCAGTAAGCAGGAATGGACTTTAACCATTCTACCTAACCAAGTTGCTCATGCCGAAAATGTAGGTCAGAGATGGCATCCAAAGCAAAAATTCCAGTCGTCATGCCAAAATGCACCAGGCATACCAATATGGTTGTGGGGCATTTTTGTAAGCAGGAATGGACCTTAACCATTCTTCCTAACCTGATGCGGATGCCGACGCGGGCACTAGGGGGATCACATAAGCCCACCTAATGCGTGAGGTAAGCTAAACAAGAGGCTCTCAAGAGCCTGTATCGCTCACTTGGACCATGGCTGACATAAATAAAAGGCATTTCCAATAGGAAAAACAAAACACAAAATTTAGCAGAATACTTTTTCTTCCTAAAATTACAGTGTTCATGTTTGGTTTCCATGGCAACCAAAAGCACACCATTCAAAAAAAAATTGGGCAGGGGTTCCCCTTACAATTAAGGTAATACATATTGCTGAAATTAAAACATTCAGACCACAATTCAAATAAAAATTCAAAAATTTGGGCTTCTAATTGGACTAGTAGTTTCTGAGAAGATCTTTGAATGTATATTCCATAGGGTCCAATGTTAAAACTGTTTCCACTGGCGGCCATCTTGGATGAGGTACGGACCTGCCTGATACCTTTTTTTTGGAAGGGACCATCTAAGGACCATTGTGACTAAGTTTGATTATAATTGGACCGATAGTTTCTGTCAAGAAGATCTTTGAATGTCTTTTCCATAGGGTCCAATGTTAAAACTATGTTCCCCGCTGGCGGCCATCTTGGACTAGGTGCAGACCTGCCGGATACCTTTTTTGGAAGGGACCATCCAAGGACCATTTTGACTAAGTTTGGTTATAATTGGACTGGTAGTTTCTGACAAGAAGATCTTTGAATGTCTTTTCCATAGGGTCCAATGTTAAAACTATGTTCCCCGCTGGCGGCCATCTTGGATTAGGTGCGTCCCTGCCGGTACCTTTTTTGGAAGGGACCATCTCAGGACCATTGTGATTAAGTTTGGTTATAATTGGGCTGGTAGTTTCTGAGAAGAAGATCTTTGAATGTGTTTTCCCATAGGGTCCAATGTTAAAACTATGTTCCCCGCTGGCAGCCATCTTGGATGAGGTACGGACGTGTCGGATACCTTTTTTGGAAGGGACTATCTGAGGACTATTGTGACCAAGTTTGGTTCCAATTGGCCCAGTAGTTTCAGAGGAGAAAATCTTTGAATGAAATAAATTCTGGTATCAACAGAAAAGTTTAATCACATCAAATGATGATTGCAATTGGATGCAAACACAGAAGTCACCAAAATGAACCCTTCTAATCATTATCCAAGCATTATTAAGAAAACAATTTTCCCCCCCCCCCCCCTCCTTTTTGGAACATTTATAGCCAACTCATTGTGTTCTGTTTATCAGTGTTATCAGTACTTTGATTACACCAGGGATCATCAATACTAGTTCCCCAAAAGTGGAGGTATACACAGAAGAGAAGAAATGAAATAATAGATATTTTTAGTAACATCCCTCATCCTTGATATATATAATACATATATAGATACATGTAAAACGAAAATGAATAAATGAAGAAAATATGCTGAATGATTTAAAAAATCTTTTTTACAAAAAAAATTTCTATAGATATCAAGAAACATTTCATCATAAATGACTTTAATTTCTATCTACATATAAAACAAAATATAATTTCATTTTTTTGGAGAAATTTTACCAGACAGTCATATGCCAAGGTCAAGGTTACAAGGTCAAATATTCTGGTACCAACTGAAAGGTCTCTCCACAAGGAATACACATGCAAAGTATTAAAGAACTATCATTCACCATTCAAAAGATATGCTCAATGTTAAAGTTTTTATGCAGTTGTTCACAGGCCAAGGTCAAGGTCACAAGGTCAACTATTCTGGTACCAATTAAAAGGTCTTGCCACAAGGAATACACATGCAAAATATGACAGCCCTATTATTTACCATTCAAAAGATATACCCAATGTTAAAGTTTTTTGTGGACAATACAGACAAACAGACAAACAGACAGACAGACCAAAAACTATATGCCCCCTGAAACTTTGTTTCAAGGGGGCATAATAAAATAACTAGAAAATGTGTTTATAAAACATGGATGCCTCACTGACAAATTTATCGCAATAGATAACCTTAGCCAATCATCAATGGAATTTAGTTCCCTGTCACTGAATTGGGATGGAATCATCAAGAAGTACTGTCATGACTATTACAGATGATTATTCATTAAATATTTGTTAAGTAATGGATGTAAACAAAAATTACCCAACTAAAGTGGCTGAAGCATAAAATATTGGTCAGGTTATAAAATTATCCATGAATTATGAAGTACTCACTATGGTGATTTATTTGAATAACCACCAAGTTGCTATTAAATTGGCATAATGCAAAAAATTAACAAAGTCATTCAAGTGTAAAATGTAGGTCAAAGTCAAGAAATTGTCTAAGAATTTTGTAGTTTTCACTAAGATGAGTCATTTCATGAAACATTATAATGTAATGTTGTGTAGTTGTTAAGAATTGGACTTAAAACACAAAATTTACCGACAGTCACTCAAGTGTAAAATGTAGGTCAAAGACACCTAATTGTCCTTGATTTAGATAGCACCCATCAAGGTGATTTATTTGATGCAACACCATAGTGTTATCATGTTTAGTTGTTGAGAAATGGACTTAAACGCAAAATTTAACAAAAGTCACTCAAGCGTAAAATATAGGTCAAAGCCACTTAATTCTTGATGATTTGGGTAGTACTCATCAAGGTGATTAATTTGATTTAACATCATTGTGGTATGATGAGTAGTTGATGAGAAATGGACCTTAACGCAAAATTTAACAAAAGTCACTCAAGCGTAAGATATAGGTCATAGCCACTTAATTCTTGATGATTTTGGTAGTACTCATTAAGGCAATTAATTTGATGAAACATCATTGTTGTATAATGTGTAGTTGTTGAGAAATGGACTTAAACGCAAAATTTAACAAAAGTCACTCAAGCGTAAAATATAGGTCAAAGCCACTTAATTCTCAATGATTTTGGTAGTACTCATCAAGGCAATTAATTTTGATGAAATATCATTGTTGTATAGTGCGTAGTTGTTGAGAAATGGACTTAAATGCAAAATTTAACAAAACTCACTCAAGCGTAAAATGTAGGTCATGGATCCCTAATTGTTGGTAAATCTGGTAGTACTAACCAAGGTGCATATACTGGGGATCACCGACCATATAAGCTTGAAATCTGTCTTGCAAAAATCAGCTATTTTTGTTGAAATATTAGGGACAATTGGTAAATTTTAACAAAATTTGAATTTATTTATTTAAATCTGATAGAATTTTTTAAAATTTGGTAAATTATTAGCTAATATATTTTCCTATGATTTGCATGAAAAAAATTTGGAGACACCGAACTTATTTTTGAATAAAACTGATTTTTTTCTATTATTTCTGTACAAATTACCCACCCTCTTAATAGAAGAGGAATTTGCTGAAAATGTTCATTATTCTGCATGGGTAACCATTAGAAATGGCATATTTGATCAAATTTAGCTCTTATAAAACATCAAACATCATCTCAACAACATTCCCATTTTTATCAAATGCGCAAGAATGATGCAATTTTAAACTCCCATACAACCTTAATGAAGCGATCATAGTTAGTGGAATATAATGACTGGATTATTCAGAATAAAGTCTCACTCAATTTTGAAACTTTGGAGTACATAATTTGTAGATGGAAGCTGCATTTTTTTTACAGAAATATACAACGTTTCAAACAAAAATTTCAGTGTCATAATGTATACACGTCACATTTTGGAAGGAAACATTTTTAAATTGCATTTTTATGGTGAATTCTCGGTCACATGACCAGATTTTCTGATCCTATAAACACATGTCATCTATATAAACAAGATTAAAATGATAAAAAGAAACATTTATTTTTCATAATCATATCATTTACAACCAATTTTCCAATACCCAGGAATGAATATTAATATTTCCATATATCATAGAAAAAGTAATTAAATCATCTATTCAAATCTAACCTTTTATCTTAGGGAGAAAAATTTAAAATAAGTAGGAATTCCTGAAAACACATCATAATGGAAGATTGTATGGTAAAAAAAATCAATAAAATAATTTTTACAAGTCACATGATATAAACTGTATCCCTGTTTGAACAGTTCAGAGATTTAATAAGGCCGATGGGAACAGTTTACCAATGTTTTGGTCTTTGGTCTGTTTATTTTTCTTCCTGTATCCAATTTGCATTAATCTGAAAAATATGAAAAAAAAATTTAATCCATCACTAAAGGTGGATAACTGTTGAGTCTGTTGAATGTTAATTCTAAGATTACCATCATGCATGTTTTAAGATACCCTTTGTTTCCATGGTGACATCAAATTTTCAAACGCTATAATTCTTCATAAAACACCAACCCAGGAGTCAGTACTTCGGTGCTGACCCCAAAAATAGATTTTATTGGAATTTGCAATCAATAATTTTACATAATTTGTTTTAAAACTAAGAAGTATCTCCCTCATGCATAGCTCTGTCCTTAGCTGAATATTGGCTTTTATATTAAGGTGTCTCAGTGGTATTATTCCGCCATTTTTGTCTAATACTTGTTCATTTAGGTTTCATTCATTAAGAAATTTAACAAAATACTTATTTAAAATGTAAAGAAAGTTCCAAAGTATTTAAAATTTGTAATCCTTATCTCTTTTACAACATTTCCATTTCCAAAAGGTGAACTAAAATACATGAGATTTAAATCTGTTGCTGGATTTACAGAAACTATGCAAGGGAGATAATTTGATAAAAGAATTTAACATAGATATCACTAGAGCATTGAACATTTCGCAATTTATCTCTCTTATTTTAACGGTGACCCTTTATTTTTATTTTTTATATGTAAACTATATAACAATTTCAAAACACATGCAAAGTATGAACAAAATCTATAATAGACTTTTCAAGCTATGCTCCGATATAACCATTTTCCCTATCATTTCTATGTAAAATCCTGAAAATTTCAATTTCAGTTTTTGCGCTTAAATGCACGGTGACCCCCAAATTTTATTTTACATTTTGAACTATAATACAATTATGTTTCTACACAGAAAATTTCACAAAATTCTATAATAGGAAAATAATACCCTGCAGACACCTTAAGATCCTTATGGTTATTTGTTCTCTATCAGCTTTTACATTTTTTTCGGTAAATGGACTTCCAAATCTTTTGGTTTTATCTGCACTGATGAGGCATAAGTTGTCGAAATGTGCATATGCAGAAAATAAATTAATAGTTACTTCGGTATTTTTCTATCTACTGCTGCTATGATATGTTCACATTTACTTTATTCTGCTGCTTTAAAATGTTCACTTTTTCTTTATTCAGCTGCTTTAAAATGTTCACATTTTCTTTATTCTGCAGCTTTGAAATGTTCACATTTACTTTATTCTACTGCTTTGAAATGTTCACATTTATTTTATTCTGCTACTTTAAAATGTTCACATTTACTTCATTCTGCTGCTTTGAAATGTTTACATCTTCTTCATTCTGCTGCTTTAAAATGTTCACATTTTCTTTATTCTGCTGCTTTGAAATGTTCACATTTATTTTATTCTGCTGCTCTAAAATGTTCACATTTATTTTATTCTACTGTTTTTAAATGTTCACATTTACTTTATTCTGCTGCTTTGAAATGTTCACATTTACTTTATTTGCTTACACATTCAGCTGTAACACAGCTTACATAATTACATTATATGCATATTCATTTAAATTCTGTCAATTAGATAGGTAAACATCGATCACTTGGCATATCAATGTAAAGTTGCAATTCCAATGAAATAAATTTAACCACAAGATCATGTCTTTGATGAATTTTTAAAAATAAAATCCCAATTTACATGATGTACTTAACTTTAAACAAAAATTGTTTTTTATATTTCAGTTTTAAAATGTAATTATAACTAGCTATAGAGGCTCAGAGACTGAGCCTGTATCACTCACTTGACCAAAAATGATGTAAAACACATTCCATACTTCAACCCTGTAAAGTTTGGTTGAATTTGCTTCAGTGGTTTCAGCGAAGATGAAAATGATATTTTCCCATAGGTCTCATTATAATACTATGTTTACTATGTTTTGCACTGGTGGCCCTGTTTTTTGTCCAGTTGGAATGAAATGAGCAATCTTTGTAAAGGTCCTATAGTACATCATTCCTGTGTAGTTTGGTTGATTTTATTCAGTGGTTTCAAAGGAGAAAATGAAAATGTGATTTTCCCATAGGGTCCAATGTTGAACAATGTCCCATTCTGTCGGCCATGGTTTTTTTTTTTTTATCGGATCAGAACAAAATGAGCAATCTTTGTAAAGGACCTTTAGTACATCATTCCTGTAAAGATTGGTTAAATTAGCATCAGCGGTTTCAGAGCAGAAGATGAAAATGTGATTTTTCCCAAAGGGTTAATGTTAAACCTAAGTTCGGCCCTGGTGGCCATGTTTTTTATCAGATCAGAACGAAATGAGCAATCTTTGTAAAGGACCTTTAGTACATTATTCCTCTAAAGTTTGGTAGAATTTTCTTCAGTGGTTTCAGAGGAGAAGATGATTAATGTGATTTTCCCATAGGGTACAATGTTAAACTAAGTCCTGTGCTGGCGGCCATGTTTTTTATCAAATGGGAACAAAATGAGCAATCTTTGTTAAGGACCATTAGTACATCATTCCTGTAAAGTTAGGTTGTTGAATTTGCTTATTTGGTTTTAAAGGGAAAGATGAAAATGTGATTTTTCCCATAGGGTCCAACGTTAAACTGGCCATGTTTTTGTTGGATCGGAAGGAAGTGAGCAATCTTTGTTAAGGACCTTTAATACATCATTCCTGTAAAGTTTGGTTGAATTTGCTTTAGCTGTTTCAGAGCAGAAGATGAAAATGTGATTTTCCCATAGGGTCCATAGGGTCCAATGTTAAACTATGCTCCGTGCTTGCGGCCATGTTTTTTGTCAGATCAGAACGATATGAGCATAGGGTCCAATGTTAAACTATGTTCTGTGCTGGCGGCCATGTTTTTGTCGGATCGGAACAAAATATCAATCCTTGTTGAGAACCTTTTAGTACATCATTCCTGTAAAGTTTGGTTGAATTTGCTTCAGTGGTTTCAGAGCAGAAGATGAAAATGTGATTTTTCCCATAGGGTCCAGTGATAAACCTAAGTTCCACGCTGGCGGCCATGTTTTTTGTTGGATCGGAACGAAATGAAAGGGAAAGATGAAAATGTGATTTTTCCCATAGGGTCCAACGTTAAACTGGCCATGTTTTTGTTGGATCGGAACGAAATGAGCAATCTTTGTAAAGGACCTTTAGTACATCATTCCTGTAAAGTTTGGTTGAATTTGCTTTAGCTGTTTCAGAGCAGAAGATGAAAATGTGATTTTCCCATAGGGTCCATAGGGTCCAATGTTAAACTATGCTCCGTGCTTGCGGCCATGTTTTTTGTCAGATCAGAACGATATGAGCAATCATTGTTAAGGACCTTTAGTACATCATTCCTGTAAAGTTTGGTTGAATTTGCTTCAGTGGTTTCAGAGCAGAAGTTGAAAATGTGATTTTCCCCATAGGGTCCAATGTTAAACCTAAGTTCTGCGCTGGCGGCCATGTTTTTTGTTGGATCGGAACGAAATGAGCAATCTTTGTGAAGGACCTTCCATACATCATTCTTGTAAAGTTTGGTTGAATTTGCTTCAGTTGTTTCAGAGGAGAAGAGGAAAATGTGAAAAGTTTAACGGACGACGGATGCCAAGTGATGGCAATAGCTCACAATGACCCTTTGGGTCAGGTGAGCTAAAAATTAAAAGCATTATTTTGAAGTTTCATAGGGATTACGGAAGTGTTGACTAGACACACATTTTGTTTCAGTCAACATTTTCATACCCCAACCAAACTTCAAAATAATGCATTCAATTCTTAAATATAAGATACTGGAAGTATAAAAATTATAAACAAGTGTAGTCATTCACCACACATAGGCGGAGGGTTTGGATCCAAGAAAACGAGTTTAACCCCACTGCAATTTTTGCACCTGTCCCAAGTCAGGAATATGTTGGTGACTTTCTTATAAAATTTTAGTTTATTGATATTTGGGTTATTGGATGTGGTTTGTTTCCGTAGATTTATTCACTTTTTACCTTTTTGGGGCCATTTGATTTAATGCTCGCTATATGGTGTGAGGTTCCTCACTGTGTTGAAGACTGTACGGTGACCCCTAGATGCTTTGTTTTGGGTCGTTTTAACCTGGATATGGGATGTTGTCTCCTTGACATTTACCCCATTTCCTTTCTTTTTCACTCAAATGTCTCGCCTGAATATAAACACTGTCGTCTATACATGATGATCCTAATACAGAAAGTTGAGAAAGTCAATGCATTTCCCATTTTTGAAATATCTGCTAATCTACTGACATGGACATGAAATAAATGTAAAACAATGCCTGGAAATTGAGGTCAATGTCAAATGACTGGTGGCAAACACAAACATACCCATCTACTAACATCAGACCAAATTTGGAGCAGACTAGATATTACAGCTGTTGAGAAATAAACAAGAATGCAAACAATTAACAAATTCCATAAACCATAAAAACGAGGTCAAGGTTACACACCAAACTTTGAAAGTAAGGCTGACATTCATCCACTAAGATATATGTAACAATACTGTAAAAGGGGTTATTTTCACGTGTTTTAAATTTTGATTTTTGAATCTTTTCGTGAGGTTTTATTTTCGAGATTATCACTAACGTTTCGTTACATTTGTAAAGAAAACAAATTTATGTGAGGGGGAATTTTCCCAAATGTGTTGCAATCGCGAAATTAGCAAAAATTTACCCTTTTATAGTATCTAATATGAAAATAAACAAGATTAAAGGATATAGAGTAAATGCACTACACAAAGTCTCTATAAATACACGGTAAAGCCTAGCAATCAAAAGAAAAGATGTTAAATCAATGAGAAATGGACATGAATTAACAGAAATTAACAGAGCCACTGGACCATGAAATTAAGGTCAATGCTTTCTGATAGATGTCAGACTGGCAAGTACCCACTACAACATAACAATGATCCTAATGATCCTACAGGTGACAGACTGCCATGTACAATGGCATATCCTTAAATCTCATGTAAGAATTTTTTGCCTAACTCTCTTGTTTTGATGGGCTCCACTTGAAAAAAGATGGCATTTCTTTCATTCATGAAGAATATCTTCATCTTTAATCTGCACTCATGTCAAAACCTAAAAGATTTAAACTATGGATCAGTTAATTCTCCCACCTTGGACAAGGGAATCCATTGTTTTCGTGGTGCAAGATTTTTCTGTCTTACACAGGGGGGTGCAAGACAAGCTACAGGCGTATATTCCCGCCAGTTTTTATATCATACCAATATACACAACTTGGTCGACATGAATCGAAAAGTATATACATGTAGTTGAAAGTATTTATCAGTATATTGACTACCTTAGACCGGCATAATTTGAATAAAAACACATCAAAAATACCTAAATCTTTGGCACCGAAATAACCCCGGACTCAGACGCATGCTTCCATGCTTTATGACGTCGTGAAAAGGGAAGTAATTCACTGATGTCAACAATGGCATTTCTACGGTGATTTGTTTATTTTTTTGGATGCTGAGGGGGAGAAAAATAATCAAACACCAGTGAGAGTGTCAGACAAAAAAATCTCAGACACCCTCGGGTAAGATTTCTAGCGTCCTGGACTCGGCAAGCTTCGTCAGAGTACTTGAAATCTTACCCTTGGGTGTTTGAGATTTTTCTGTCTGACCCTTGCCCTGGTGTAAGATTCTTATATTCTCACTTTTGAGACAGATCAGTTCCTATTTTTAGCAGTGTGAGATTTTTCTGTCTCACACCACCCCATGTGAGACAGCCTCGTTCATACTATGACGTCATTTGACTTCATGGCGTGTCCCTAAGTAATGGCGGATGGTAAGGACAACATGACTGCACAAAAAGACGTTTTTATGAACAAAAGTGACAAAATTAACCAAACACCAGTAAAAATGCAAGATTTAGAAATCTCAGACATCCTCGGGTAAGATTTCAATGGTTCTCTGACTCAGCAACCCTCTTCAGAGATATTATTGAAATCTTACCCTTGGGTGTTTGAGATTTCTTTATCTTGCCTTTTCACCGGTGATAAATTCTTTTCACCGGTGTTAAAATCTTTTCTATCCAGGTTTTAGGACAGATAGATTCTTTCCCCCCTTATGACCATTATACATACCACTTATCGGTGGAGGTATTTAAGCTGCAATGTCTTTGAGGTTGTCTGGCAGTGGATTCTTGGGATGTTTGCTCTCAAAGTGTTGTTTGTATGTCTTGGGATCTGGCATCTGGGCCTGAAAAAAAAAGTGAAAGTGTCAGGTCACTATACATAGGGTCTGTAATTCTTTTCATCAAAAAGTTTCCCGCCAAAATATAATGCTTAAGGATTATAATGGCATATTTTTGTCAGAAACATCAACTATGTGTTAGTTAAAAAATGCAACTTTGAGGTAATCTTAATTTACCCAGAAGTTCAGACATCAGTAAACTGTCTGACTGAAGGACATACATGCATACGACAAAACCTCAGTTTGTCGGGCAAAATTTTCAAGATACTAGTACAGTGGTAAAAATTGACACCTGCTGATCTGCTTTGAAACAATACATGCAGCAGGTCCTGTAAATTTACCTTCGGCCTGTCAGCTTTATGTTTTAGCAGAACATAATGTCCTGTAAGGCTTCTGAATTTTTCGATACAATGTACGTCCTGGGAGTTTCAAAATAGAATGCAAGTTATAGATTGTTTTCTCAGAATTTGATCCTAGGCATCTGGGCATAAAAAGAACCAAGTCATGTAAAGATCTACAAGGACTTAGGGAGACTAATATTTTCTTATACAAGACCTTATCAAAGAAAGGGATATCTTGCATGAGTGTGAGAAATTTGTCTTTTCCCCGAGTGAAACGAGGGTAAAAGACGAAAAATCTCTCACACAAGTGGAAGACATCCTGATCTTTAATTTTGGCCGAATAAAAGAAGCTATTTCTTCCGTAAAATACAACGATCAAGCCGATGGAAAGCAAAACTTGCAATTCCCCGTGGAGTTCTCTTCTGTGACGTCAAATACTTCAGAATATTTATTATAGTAACAATTGTTACTTTGAACAAATCGAAACGTTGGATTAGACGTTAACCCGTCAGCTTCTAAGGGCTGTCTTACATGGAAAACAGCCATTTATGGAAGAAGACCGATTCTATTAACCATTCTTCTCTGATTTTCATCATGGACCATCATTGATCAACATTTTTTGTAGCAAAGGTCTACCACACAAATTTGTCATATTTACAATGGTTTATATGGTGAATTTTTATTGTTACATGCAATGAAAAAAATGTTTAATTCTGTGATTTTTCTTTTTTTTTTGGGGGGGGGGGGGGGAAATGCAAATCCAGGCCCACTGTGGCAGTTTTCCTTTGTAATGTTTAATGATTTTTGTCATGCATCACCAACTCCATGTATATTATATTTGATGTCAAGTCTGCAGCAACGACTAAGTTTGGGTCATGCTTTACTGCATTTTGTCATGCATCACTGACTAAACATACTAACACTTGTATGTCAAGGTAGCAGCAGCTGATTTCTTCAAGTCATGCATCACTGATTAAACACAGAGATGCCAACCCCTCCGATTTTGGCAGAGTTTCCCTGATTTTTATGCCAAAAATCTGCTCTCTTGTCTTGTCATGAAAAACTCCGATTTTTCCCATCAGGAATTTTTCATAATCGGGACAGAAATTGGTTGATTTTTATAATATTGATCACTTACGCACTTGAAAAAGCGTTTGTCTGATATTAGATTGATAAATATGGCTAAACTTGACTAAAACATGACTGGATGTCAAAGCCTAAAAGTTTCTGAATCCCCAGAGCTTCTGGGAGCATTCAGTGGCCAATGGCCCCAGGTCATGAGAGGAACCAAATTTGCCCGGTAAATACTTCTATTTCTCTGTAAATATATAAACACTTGTATGTCATGGCACCAGCAGCTGCTTTCTTCTAGTCATGCATGACTGAATTTTGTCATGCATGACTGAATTTTGTCATGCATCACTGATTAAACATACTAACACTTGTATGTCAAGGTAGCAGCATCACTGAGTTGACATACTTACCATACAAACTGTACATTTGTATGTCAAGGCTGCTGCAGCTGCTTTCTTTTGATCATGGCCAACTGATTTCTTCAACTTTGCCTGTTTTTCTGCATTTTTCTGCTGTGACTGAATTTTCTGATGTCCACGAGCCATTCTGTAAAAATTTACATTGAAGACAATATATAACAGAAATTATATTACAATAAACTCATCTGCATCATAAACTGGAATCTTCAAAAAATTACTTTTGTCGGGCAATGGATGACAGTGATTGTAAGAACTCTTTGCCAGTTTCCTTAATGTTTGTTGTCAATCCCGCATCCATGGCCAGAATAAACATGGATGTAGCATTGCTCGACATCTAGCAATGAATTCCGCTCAAACCGGTGCTAGGGGCCGTCTTAAACTTACTATATGGTATGGGCAAAGCTCATTGTTGAAGGCCTTATGGTGACTTCAAGATGAAGAACAACAATAAAAGCGTTGTTACATAATTGCTTTTTACCATGTATTTGTAGAGACAAAATTGTCTCATTTGCATTTACTCAATATCCCTTCATTGCTTATTTCAGAATCAATTCAATATAACTTCCCATTATGTACTAGTAATTAAACAACCAGATTGATTGGTTTACACTTTTACATCACAAAATATTAGTTTTTTACTGATTATTCGGATTTCGTTTGGTTTTATGCATTTTTAACATTTTTTGAATATGGATTTCCTTTGTTTTGGTTCTAGTGCTGCTGATGAGGAATTAATTTCCGAAATGGCCGTACAGCTTATTAAAATTATTGCAGTTGGAGTTAACATATGTGTTATGGTCTCATATTCATTTACTCCATATCCTATCGTAAAATATGTAGTTATACACTGCCTCCAAATGTTTGAGGTACTCTGTTTGCTGATGTAACTGATAATTTCTTCTAGATCTGGGTACCTGTAAAATTTCTACCACCAATCAAGTTTTGAAGGTAAAATATATATTTTACAGAATAGGAATAAAAGTAGTTTTGGAGGAGTAATTCGATCTGTAAATGCAGCAAATTCCCTCACTATCTTAACATTAACATTAAGAGTTTGCCATGTTTACACACATGCACCAAGAAACTCTTAAAAACTTTAAATATTTTTTGTTATTATACAGATAGTGGTGATTTATCTACTTTTCTGAGTTAAAAATGTCATCTTGTCATCGGTGAAAATAAAGGATTTCTAGTCACCGGATGACGTCTTAAAGAAGCCATGTCACAATATCTCTTCAATGTCGTTGTCTAGTAAACAAGTACAACAACTGGCGTATTGAAATGAAAAAAATAATCCACATCTAAAATCTCCGTTTTTGAGTAAAAAATCTACATAATAAAAAGCATAACTAATTGAACATCATGAATATCAATAAACATAGGTAATAAACGATTACAAAGTTCGCCTCATTGTGGCACTTTGTCGCAGCAACCAAATTTTGCCTGGATGCCGACATACTGTCAAAATTGCATGCATTAGCAAGGTTACCTGAACCAACAATGTACAGTTACTGAGCTATGAACTTGGATGTATACATTAATGTAAGTCATTCAAGAGTAAAATGTAGGTTTAAGTGACCTAATTGTCTGGATGCTGAGATACATGTACCATCACAGATGCATGCATGATGATCCTACCATGTAGAGTACATGAGATCTGATCCCTGACATGAACTTGAATGTAAGTCACTCAAGAGGAAAATGGAGGTCAAAGTGACCCAATGTTGCCTGGATGCTGACCTACCACCACAGATGCTTGCATATGCAAGGTTAGATGATCATACCATGAACAGTGACTGAGATATCAACTCGGACGTAAACTTGTATGTAAGTCACTCAAGCAGAAAATATAGGTCAAAGTGACCTAATTTTGCCTGGATGCTGACCTACCATCAGAAATGCATGCACATGCAAGGTAAGATGATCCTACCATGTACAGTGACTGAGATCGGAACTCGGACTTAAAACTTGAATTTAAGTCACTCAAGCGGAAAATATAGGTCAAAGTGACCTAATTTTGCCTGGATGCTGACCTACCATCAGAGATGCATGCATATGCACAGTTAGATTATTGTACTATGTGTAGTAACTGAGATATGAACTAAAATATAAATTTGAATGCAAGCCACTCAAGCGGAAAACATAGGTCAGAGAGACATAATTTTTTTGGAGGCTGTGAGTTTACCCAAGATGCACCTGCATGCAATGTTTGACGACCCTACACTGCATAGTTACTAAGATATATACCCAAATGCGGATGCAGACGAGGACGCCGGGGGTACTCCAATAGTCCCCCTCAACTTTGTTGAGGCTAACTAAAAATGTCACTAGTGTAGATGAACACAGTGGATTTTACTGGTTTCGGATCAAAGTTCTTCAAGTCGTTTAATAATTCTGGATTGTTCAGCACTTGTGAGATTTTTATTGATATTCACAACGGTCAATTAGTTATACTATAATTATTCAAATTTAACTAACTAAAACAAATATCGTCACTGTATATGACATGTATGACGTCATTTTAAAGCTATCCTCTCATATAATCATTTTTCCTATATCATTTTTTGTAAAATCCTTAAATTTTGTGCTTAAATGCACGGTGACCCCAAATTTTATTTAAATTTTGAACAATAATACAATTATGATTCTACTCAAAAAATTTCACAAAATTTTTTAATAGGAAAATAACACCCTGCAGACACCTTAAGTGTAAATGAACAAATAAAGGGATATGGATAGGAATAATCATATAACAATTTTATTGCCTATTGTACTACAAATCTGGGCCAATCTACCAAATTAATAACACAATATCTATATTGTACTACTAATGAAAAGGCAAATGATTGCTGATCAATCTTAGAGTCTGACAACTCAGTATACATGTAACTGTAAAATTGGTTTAAATTTTTTAGAAATCATCTGATGTATATATCTATATATATTATTTCTGATTATTTGTTATTTTATCTATATGGTATTCAATTTTAGTATTATTTTGGTATAAAACACAAAATCGGTAATTTCAGCAATGGCAGATACAATGTAATTGAAAGTAAATGTACATGAAAAACTATATCCAATAGATAAAACAGTGTTTTTTCACATTTTCCCCTCAAAATGTTATGCATGGTTACATGTATATCATAGATAGGTGAATAAATAAAATTCTAAAATTCTAAAGGGAAGCAACTCCATGGACAAATATGTGTTATGAATAAATATATACAATGTACATTGTATAAATGTAGAACAGAATGTTTTCATTGCCTTCAACTAAAGCAAACTTTTAGTATACGAAAGATTTGAATGTTCATCATAATAATTTTAATACAGTGGGAAATCTAGTGGTATAAAATTATCTCCCTTGTAGAAAAACTCTTCTGTGTCTCATAACTTTTTCGGAACAAATTAACAGCATGGTGACGAAAATAAACAATCAACAAAATGTCAAGATTTCAAAAGAAATAAACAAATACAATATTTATTGAAAACATCTCAATTCCCAGATTTATACTTTGTAGTTAAAAAGTTATTAAACTTGCCCACAAGAAGAGGTAATATGCAAATTCCTTAGTGATGAAAATATTGAATGGACACACTGGTCAAAATCAATTGCTATAGGGCGTTAAAATGCATTTACCCAGACAAGATTATATGTACAGATAGATTTTTTAACATACTTTATTTATAGGTCAATTTAGTAACGATTCTTGCATAAGAAACGCTGACATCTAAATCTAATCCTATGTTACTAGGCAAAATTATATCGTTTCGAAACAGCACCATTTTCCTTTTATACCCACGATCTCAAGGGTAATCATCAACACAAGAATTCATTGGTTCAAGTAAGGAAAAGGGAGTGCCTTCAGTTAAAACCCATTCAAAGACCCCACGTGCTTAGTGAGTAAAAATCGATATGGTTTATGTAACCTTGATGGTTGAGAGGTACAAATGTATAAACTGTTGTTTTGTATACTTTTTTCATCAAAACCACTGCGAGTACCCAGTCCAAAATTTGCAAATGAATTGATAAATATTTAATTGCAAAGTATATTTTTTCCTGGAAATTTTCGTTATAAAGAAATGCCTAGATCCAAAACTCTTTGGAACCATGTTTATTCCGGAAATCTCATTTTTCATTAAAAAATATGCGAGAAATTTCAAAAATTTTTAAAATATCATTCATTGTCATTTGTAAACATCAAGATACGTCACATGATGAACATAACAGAGTATAAATTTTCATGTTATAAGTAACTTTTATCAGGCCCTGACATTGAAGGAGCTACGCATTGCAATCGATAGTTTTATCTTTTGTAAACGAGAGTTCATTTTCTATTGTCAGGTGTCTTAATTTGACCTATAGAACATATTCATGAAATAAAATGTGGGGTCCTTGTGCAAAATTCTTTAGGCCATTGAACTAGAAAAAACCAGAGGAGTTCCGAAATCTGACACAAGTTCTGACGATTTTTTTGCCATTCACCACACATAAGGGGGAGGGTTTGGATCCAAGAAAAATGATTTTAACCCAATCGCAGGTCAGGATTATGTTGGTCACTGGCTTGTCCTTGAACTCTTATAAAATTTTAGGTTTTTGATATTCAGGTTATTAGATGTGGATTATTTCCATTGATTTATTCACTTTTTTTTACATTTTTGGGCCATTTACGGCTTGCTATATGGTGCGAGGTTCCTTGCTGTATTGAAGACCATATGGTGACTCCTAGATGCTTTGTTTTTGGGTCGTTTTAACCTGGATATGGGATGTTGTCTCCTTGACATTTACCCCATTTCCTTTCTTTTTCATAATTAGTAATTAGTAAAGAATGAATTTATGGCTGGGTGTCAGTCACAAAGACTTAAAAGAGGCAGGGCACCAAAAATCAAAATATACATTAACTTTATTCATGTTATTTGCACAAATAAACCCTAACTGGTTTAAGCAAAATATAAATATAAAAAGCATGATAACAGGGTGTCATTAAAACACCGCTGGGTGACCAGAATAGGAATAAAGAGCAGATAGCTCAAAACAACACCTGTAATAACACATGCATGTTATTTTTCTGTAATAACTTGTACAGGTTAGGTATTTGAAGGTACATAGAATAATATTTTGTGGAAAATACAAATAAAACTATTTTGTTTATTTTGGGCTGTGCTCAATTATCTTGTTCAGTACATGCTGTCTGTCCTCAGGGATGACGCTACTATATAATTTAGGGCCGCCCAGCGGCCCCATTTCCCTCTTGGCGGCCCCATTCCCCAAACAAGAAAATTCCCAATCGCGGAAATGATGTTTACAAAATCCGGATTTTTTCATTTCCGTCTCCGGTGAATCTTTCGTTCCGATCCGTGTCGCCTTTTGTCAGAACCTGAAATTACTCAAAACATCACAGTAACATCCAGAAGTAACTAAATAATGCAATTTACGCTATTTACGACCACCCTGAAGATGAACAAAATGTCTGAGATCGCAAATGTCCATAAGGGAACATCTTGAAATTCAGAATGCATAAAGTGAATGGAAATGGTGTTGTTATCGTTCATTGTCGTGTCTAAAATTCGAGACTTTCATCCATTATGTGGTAATGTGCAAATGCTCTCATTGCCAAAGATATAGTTTGCATTGAAATAAATATTAAATAGTTATGACTTGAAATCAGAGTTTCTGAAACTGGGACTTTTAACTGGATGAGAATTTGGAACTGCACTTCATATGGGGTGCTCTCATTTCTACTAGTTAAAACGAAACCTGGAAATGACCTGCTGTATGATTAATGAATGAATGCATAGAAATTTCATGGAATGAGGTATATTTATCACTAAGTTGGGTATGAAGGATTTAATTTTGGTGATAATATTGAAATGTGTAAGTCATCTTTATTTGCAGACAACCAAAGAATTTCTGACAGAATGTTGATTTGCTTTCATCAGTCAGGGGTGCAACTTAAATAAGTTATCACCAAAATCACTTAAATGAGTTACTATGAGATTCTGACTTTTTTAAATAACTTATACCAGTTATCAAGCAATAACCTGTATGAGTTACCGTTTTCTTAATCAAGGGACATTACTCTGTTGATAACTTCATTAAGTTATTGAAATCTTTTTTACATTATATTCAGATTTTTTGAATTCTTACTTATTGGTCACAGTTAAGTCTATTATTACACATGTATGAAGTAGTTCAAATTGACCTTAATCTAATGATGGCCTGTCTGAATGATTTTGATGAACCATTTCAAAGATAATTGAGATTTAATTTCCCAAGGGTCCAATCTTTATGGGGGTTAGCGCATGTATTTCCTCTCTTTGCGCATTTAAAATTGATAGGTAATTATACAGTTAAGTATCTAAACCATATGGGAAAAACTATTATTAGTTTGAGAAAAGTCTTGATCATAAAGAAATTTGTAATCAAAGTTAGACATTTTCAAGAAATCAACATTTGATAACTTGAATAGGTTACACCCCTGACTGTTCATATAGGAAAAGAGCAGTACTTCTTTCGTTGATGATCAGCTTGATAAAATTCAAATCTGGTGTCATTTGAAAAACTATATAAAATATAGTCTTAATTTTTTGAAAATGTATAAAATAATGGCATTGGTGTAATGATACTTTTCATTCTTCAAACTCTTGTTGTGTATACTTACACATATTCTTGTTTTATACAACCGTATGTTGCAGTATTTGATATATTTTCATTTTTCCCAATTTCAGTTGTCGCGATGCGAAATTCCCAATTTGTTGGATGGGGGACCCATTTGAAAAGAGCTAAAATCATCCCTGGTCCTATACATGGGTTGCGTATCGTTTCCAATCCGGATTTGACTCGTCATTTAGATGAGGTCATCTGGGGTCAACCGGAGGAAAAATGACATCATCCAACGTTGGAGCAAGGGACAGATATTTTCTACCGACGGTTCTTACTTATTCAACATATGGGTAAAAAATCGTTTTCAACTGACAAAGAAATCCAAGAGGATCATTTCCAACCCACAAATAACGAAACTTGAATGGAAATGAAGAAATTACTATCTTAGTCTATCAGCGTCTTGGAACCTGTTTTGTACCAGATTACTCCTTGTTTGGCTAAAACAATGAGCCATCCCGCTAATGCGCAATCGGTGTATGTAACACTGATTATTGTTCAGAGTGTTCGGAGTGTTAAGAAGCTATAATGGGGCACCATCAGGATGTCACATTTGGTAAAAAAAATTTCGAGAAGGACAGGAAAATAAAAAAAAAATCAAGGTTAAATTGCCCAAGCCACCCCCCCCCCCCAAAAAAAAAAAAACAAAAAACCATCAAATCGTCCCCTGTGAATTCATCATATCGAAATCGAAACTATTATAATTTGATTTGAATGACCTTTTTCCAGTTCATTGTAAATAAATATTTATCATGTATATCACGTAAGAAACATATTCTTGCCTCGAGGCATTTGTAACAAATATTGCCATATTTCGTGTTTATATCAGACTTAAATTTGTCAGATACATGTCTTAAAGATCATCTTAAATTGTTTTACTTTGAAATTTCAATATGTTGATACCATTAGCTCAGTTGAAACCAATATATGCTCGAAACCAAGACAAATAAACCCTGAAAACTACCTGAGGAAGCAACTGTCTTTCTTGTGTATTTTCACAGCCGGATGTAAAGACTTAAAAGGGGTTAGCTAAAACCCGGCTAACCGTCCCTTGATACTTTTTGCAGGCTATACACTGTCTGACCTCTTGCCTTTTTTTTATGCCACAGGTTTTAGATGGTTGGATATAAATATTATATGGCACCGTCAATTACTATACCTTTATTTCCTTTAACTTGTTGCTGTTCCTACCGGTATGATTGCTAGATCTATGTAACCATCATAGACAGACTGCGACAGGCACGGTGGAAAAATCCCCCCTGTGCATCGTCTCATGGTGCCTGCTGCATTCTGTTCTGTATGTGAATGCGTTTTTTTTCTTTTTTTTTCCAAATGCACCGGGTATGTTATTAATATTACTCAATTTTTCATAGTATGAAGTGCATCTGTGGTAGACGTGCATTAATATGCCTTTATTTATTATTTTTAATATAATTATGTTATTTATTGTTTATACCGTTTTCTGTAATATTGTACTTGTATACCAATCATAAATGTTTGATGTATCATGCCATCATGGGGCCCTAATTTGTTTGGTAATAAAATATTCTGATTCTGATTCGTTCTCTCGCCAAGAGGATAATCACGTTATCGTTACATGACAATAGACCATTTTCATATCCATTTCTTGTCCCGAATTGACTCCGTTTTTATAACGTTTTCAACAAAGGGAAGTAACCTACTGACCCGACAGTCTGGTTTACGGTTCCATAGTAACAAGGGGCAGCAGTAAAGTTCGAATATGAAGACATCGATACTTATTTCATATGTCATACTTTATCTTATATTCATACACTTTAAAATTTATTGTCATATATTGTACTTGACACTCCATGCATTATTCTATGTATATATGTTATATTGTTTGTATTCACATACCCCAGTTGGGGTCTTGAGAAATAAAAAGTTCAAAAAGTTCAAGATTATCAGGGTAGGGGTAATATCTTGATTGTCTTTAGAAAAATTATTTCAAATTATCTGGGTACTTACCAAAGTGAAAATCCTATCAGTTTCGAAAGTAAATATTTACTTTTCTTCCTATTATATAATGAGACCGAAAACCAGGGTGTCGGGTGTTAGCGAGTAACGTCCCTTTGTAAAACATGCTAAAATGGTGGTCATCCCTAACCAGGATAATCCAGTCGTTATATTCCACTCACTACGATCGCTTCATTAACTGATTGGCTGTCTGAGCTGGACAGCAGTCTGACGAGTTTTTTGCACTAGGCGAGTTCAAGTCCTCGAAGAAGGAGAGAATCGGATACGGAGAGGGATTGAATTATTCGAGTTAGGTCATCCCGTAAATATGAAAATCGTCTATTGCGTTATCTTTAACCTTTTCTTACATGCAGTCTGTTATTTCCTGGGAGTAGGTTAAATTTTAGTTAACAAAAATATAGCATTAAAATCGACAAGACAATTGCGTTATCATTAACCTTTTCTTACATGCAATCTATTCGATTTACTGAAAATAGGTTAAATTTTAGTAAACAAAAATATAACAATTAAATAATCAACCGGGGTCTTGGTAATTATAGAAAAATTACATAAATCTATTGTTACAAAAATCTATGCTTATCAAATAATCACCAATAAATACAAAAGTAATCAGATAATCAAGAAAATCACGAGTTTGAGATAGAATGTAGACGGAGGCATAATTTCAAAATAAAATTTATTTTCACCAAGCTTAGACTGCACACCCTTGGACTAGAAAATGATCGAAACTCTTGAATAAGTAGACAGAACGGTCAAACATTAGGTTAATTTATTTGTCTGCTGGATTTTTGTATTTGTCTGCTGGATTTTTGGTATTTGTCTGCTGGATTTTGGTATTTGTCTGCTGGATTTTGGTATTTGTCTGCTGAATTTTGGTATTGGTATTTGTCTGCTGGATTTTGGTATTTGTCTGCTGGATTTTTGGTAAAGCAAAATACAACAAATGGCCGATTTACCAGATACTGAAGCTCTCGCATCTTCTAGATAAATTTTGTCAACTGTGTGTGTGTGGGGGGGGGGTGTCCGTCAAACATTCAAGGGAAACAACTCCTACATTGGATTACAAAAATTAAACGATCATATTTTAGACACATAATATTCCTAACACAATATTATAAATAATATTCTAATGAACTCAAAATAGATCAACATACATTCGAGATTTAAATATATATTTTTTTTGTCAATGAGAAGACATGTAGTTAGTAAGTTAATTATTATCCGCGCACTTTCGAAGAAAGTTCGGGGGCGGGGGTATTGTCGTACCTTCCGTCTATCTGACAGTCTACCAGCTTGTTACACTTTTCTTGTGACTCAAACTCCTCCTAGACATTATTGAATTTAGGAACTTAATTTTGTTGTAGAATTGTTGCATAAGTGGGTCATTCTCTGACAACTTTAACAAACTGTAGTAATTTAAGTGAAAAAATATTGAAATTTGTTTTTCATCTTTTTTCATTTTTTCTTTTTGTTTTGTGTAAAGCAGGCATTGTAGAAACGTGTCAAAATGGTTGGTACGCTATTCTCACAAGCATTATATATTTTTTCTCGATTTTCGATGGACATTTGACTGATCGAGTATGAAAATGTGTCTCTACCGTCACAGAATTAAGACACCATTTTTACACATTTCTCCGCATAACTTTTTTGTATACAAATATTCTATCAATAGAGAACATCGACACAATTAATGTAAATGCTGTAAAAGTATTCAGATATACAAACAATCAGTGTAAGTTACTACAATATGGTTCACTGAATACTGTCCCCACTTTTAAGAGCACATTTTACCAAAAAGTTCCTGTTGTGGTTGCTATACTGATGAAATGATGAGAAAACGGAATAGAGAGTAACCTGTAGTAATTATTTGATAAAGCAATAAAATTTGAAGTACATTTCATTTTCTATCATTACTAGCGATTTTTTTTATATTTTTGTTAGGGTAAGAGGAGACATTCGTAACGGTAAAAGAAAGATATGTGACGGTAAAGAAAAACTTGTGACGGTGATGATATTTTTGGTCGTATGAATTCTCTGTTTTAAGAATATTCTGTCAAAAAAGAAATACAATGTTTATCAGCATGGATTCTGTTTTTATTTGCTTTGCTCTGATCTGTTTCTTCCAACTTTCAAAAATTATAAAATGACAAAGCACAGATAACTTATCCACACCCAAAGTATGGACCTTGATGTAATTTCGAAGTTTTCTGGTTATTAAAGAGAAATTGACGAAAAAAGATAACATCTGTTAAAGGAAATAAAACACTTTTTTGCGAATTCTAAAAAAAAAAAAAAAAAAAAAAAAAAAAAAAACGGATACAAAATGTATTTAGTTTGACTGATACAGTAAAAAAACTAAGAATTCTGTCTTCACCGTAACGCTTGTGTCCTAACAGAACGTGACGGGAAAGACAGTGACGGTGGAGACAAATCCGTGAACCGTCAAAGATTTTTTATAAAGGTACTTTTTCAAACTAACCTGTTTTTCTCAAAATAATTAAAAAATCCGTTATAATAGTAAAAGTAATAATTGCCAAACCTCTTAGCATACGTATGTTAAAGGCGTATGGCATAATTATATAGGAATATCATATTTGGTACTTGAAATGTTCCGTGACGGTAATGACCAAAATGTGTGGGACAGATATAAAACAAACTAGGACAGAGAAGAGAACAATTTGTGTACATGTTACCTTTGAACTTACTCTACTTATATAAATCACTGTAATTGACATAGAAAAATATTATGGGGCAAAAAATGCAAAAATGTTGTCGTCTATAGAGATTGGGACATTACCGTCACGTGAAGAATTCTATATGTGACGGTAATTTATATTTTTTTAGAATCTTTATTTTTCCGCCAAAACTAAGATATGTTGGTTTTAACATTTTTTTCTGGATAGATCATAGTGTGTAGTAGTTGATTAATCTTTAAAAAAGTCAGAAATTCGAACAAATGGGTTTGTAATCGTCTTCGGACAGATTTTCATTACAAATATTAAACTTGTCAGAGAATCACCCAAGTCTGTTGATGCACAATAAGCTTTCAGATTTTTGATATTGGTCTAGGTGCAAACAAGAGGCCCCAAGATTTTTACATGTGGCGTGTGGTAAAAATTGCTGCATAACGTCTGTAGGTTTTGAACTATGATAAGCTTTCGGAACTTTGATACCAATTCCAACTATGGTAAATTTTCTGAAAATGTCAAAGGCTATTTTTTTATCGATTTGAGCATATAATCTTTTATTTTGCAAGTATTGGTAGAATACAAAATACCTAAAACTCTAAAATGTGATTTCAAGTTTGGTAAATTTCTTGCAAGCTCAAAGACCATTAATCTTTTAGAATTCTACATAGTAACCTAACTTTTGGAATCCGTTTCGATTAGGACAAACATTTTCAAAAATTGGATTTCAAAAGTGCCTGACTGATTCCAATTTTGGTAAATTTCCTGAAAGTCTTAAAGATCACTTATTTTGCGGAATTCATCCTAACAACAATACTTCTAGAATTTGCCTAGGTCGACAAACATTTTTATTTTGCGGAATTTTTCCTAACAACAATACTTCTAGAATTTGCCTAGGTCGACAAACATTTTTATAAATTTGATTTAAAAAATAATTGATTCCAATTTGGTAGATTTTCTGTAACGCTTTAAGACAGGGTCTGTCTAAGAAATTTTCAAGGAAACCATGCTTTTTGAATACTTTTTTTATTGAAATCAGTCATTTTATTGAATGATTGCAAAAATTATAATTCCAATTTGGTAAAGGACAAGGTACGGTAAAGGCTTTTAGTTTGGCCAACTAATTTCTATCATTTTGAAAAAAATTTCAAAACTTAAATGTTAGATCGTTATGATACAGTACAATGGTTGCATTTAATAGATTCATGTTTATTTAAAAAAAAAATACTGGGGTCCTAGAAATAATGCTGAAAAATTAGTAAAAAAATGCAAAATAATCAAAATCGTGAAATTTTTGTTATTTTTTTATTGATTGAAACTGAAGTGACCAAACACGTGTACACTCAAAACTATCTAAACGTCTGCAAAGGTTATACTATAATAGCTTAAATAAACCAGAGGCCCATGCGAGCCTGTATCGCTCACCTGGTGGCTACTGATCTTATAAAAAATGTACATAATTACATTACAAATCATACATTTGTTTAAAGACCATTATGTTACCGTGCTTACTAATACCAACTTGATACTATTATATAAGAAACGGTCTTCAAGAACCAGGAATCATAACATTTCCCGTAGGGTCCAATGTTTAACTAAGATTTGTAGTGGCGGCCATCTTGAATCTAAAATCAGTACTAAAATGATTTATTTGTTTACTGATTATCATGCTACCATGCCCAGTTAAAATGAACCTGATGTATGAAACGGTTTTTCAAGAGACAGCAATTTACAACATTTTCCAGTGGGTCAAATGTTAAACAAAGATCTGCAGTGGCGCCCATCTTGGTCTTAATATGATTGGTACTAAAATCAGAAATTTGTTTGGAGACCATCATGTAACCATGCTTAGTTAATATCGCCTTGAAATATGAAAGTGTTCTCATGGATTAGCTATTTACATCATTTTCCGTAGGTCAAATGTTCTGCAGTGGCTTCCATCTTGGATTTATGACTTAGACTTATGATCGGTACTAAAATCATTCATTTGTTTACGGGATCATCATATTGCTATTGCCAATTAAAATCAACTTGATATATGAAACGGTTTTCAAGAATTTACAATTTACAACATTTTCCCATAGGGTCCTTTGTTAAAATATGTTCCCCGGTGGCGGTCATCGTGGATGAGATGCTGTAGTGAGAATAAAATGTACATATCATTAATTATATCTATGTCCGTAATTGATACCACATCAAAGGAAATTTAAATGACACAACGCCCCTTTTGGTTATATGGAATCTTAAATAATAGAATAGTCCATTTCTGACTGTTAGACTCGTCCAGGGGTATAAAAGCGAACCGATTTCAATGAAATTGTTGTCAGTGGTAATTTGACAGCCGAAGGTGGAAGACCTAAAGGTAAATACCTGATTAGTTAATAGTATTGACGTGACTGTATAAGTCTTACCAATATTAACGAGCTATCCAGAAGTATTATCTTTATTACGTTATAAAAGTGATCCAGACGAGAGAAGAGGAAGAGCCAGACGAGCTACAGCTGAAAATATTATTTAAGAGCCTATAGAGAGGTTAGATCCCATGAATAAACTCGGGTACGAACCCAAAACGTTACAAAATTTGGTGGCAGCGTGTAAGGTCTGAGATCCATTGGGCCGATGCCACTGCTGGTGGACCAGAGGTCCCCGAGGGTATTTAACAGCCCGATAGTTAGACTAGTCTGACATGAAAAATTTACCTTGCGTTTTATAGAAATTTACTGTTTTTATCCAAATTCTAACCACTTAGAAAATACCGAGGCTTCATTCCGTGTATGGCACTCGGTAGATGTCCTTGGTACGGGATTCGGCCTCCTATTTCGATTATTTTGGTAATGAGTACTTCTTTTTTACTGCTTTTGGATTAAGGCTTTCCATATTATTTGATGCTAATGCTGCTGATGAGAGGTTACTCCTTGAAACACGTGTGCAGTTTAACGAAATTTTATAGTTTTTTTTAATAAAATTATGGTATTTTTTGTGCTTTGAACCATTAGGCCGATGCCACTGCTGGTGGACCAGAGGTCCCCGAGGATATTCAACAGCCCGATAGTCAGACTTGTCTGACATGAAAATTTTACCTTGCGTTTTATAGAAATTTACTGTTTTTATCCAAATTTTAACCACTTAGAACATCGAGGCTTCATTCCGTGTATGGCACTCGGTAGATGTCCTTGGTACTGGTTTTGGCCTTCTATTTCGATATTTTTGGGAATGAGTACTTCCTTTTTACTGCTTTTAGATTATGGCTTTCAATATTATTTGATGCTAATACTGCTGATTAGAGGCTACTCCATGAAACACGTGTACAGCATAACGAACTTTTATAGTTTTTTTAAATGCAATTTGGGTATTTTTGTACATCCAAATAGCCTTAGAAAGCAATTTAAATATAAATAGTAAAAATATAGTTTATATATAGCTAGATAAGCTCGTTTGTTTTTGAATAAAAATATTTGCATATAGATTGTTGATATATTACTATGGCTAGTTGGTAGATGCAGATCGGTAGATGTCCTTGGTACTGGATTTGGCTTTCTATTTCGATATTTTTGGAATGAGTACTTCAATCTTTTTTGACTACTTTTGGGTTATGGCTTTCCATATTATTTGATTTTAATACTGCTGATGAGAGGTTGCTCCTTGAAACACGTGTACAGCATAACGAAATTAACTGTTTTTTATGCAACTTCGGTATTTTTAGCTCAACTGGCTATGCCAGAGCGAGCTTTTGCCATTACTTGGCGTCCGGCGTCAGTCGTCCGTCCGGTGTAAACTTTTCATTCAAAGATCTTTTCCCCTGAAACCACAGGGCCAATTGGAACCAAATTTGGTCACATTAGTCCTTGGGTGGTCCCTTTAAAAATTGTATCCGGCAGGTCCGTACTTCATCCAAGATGGTTACCAGCGGGGAACATAGTTTTAACATTGGACCCTATGGGAAAAGACATCAAAGATCTTCTCAGAAATTACTAGCCCAATTATAACAAAACTTAGTCACAATGGTCAACATTGGACCTTATGGAAAAAGACATTCAAAGATTTTCTTCTCAGAAACTACTATCCCAATGACAACCAAACTGAGTCACAATGGTCCTTAGATGGTCCCATCCAAAAAAAGGTATCCGACAGATCCCTACCATATCCAAGATGGCCGCCAGCGGGGGAACACAGTTTTAACATTGGACCCTATGGAAAAGACATTCAAAGATCTTCTTCTCAGAAACTGCCAGTCCAATTAGAACCAAACTTAGTCACAATGGTCCTAAGATGATTCCTTCCAAAAAGGTATCTGACAGGTCCGTACCTCATCCAAGATGGCCGCCAGCGGGGAAAATAGTTTTAACATTGGACCCTATTGGAAAAGACATCAAAGATCTTATTAGAAACTACAGTCCAATTAAAACCAAACTGAGTCACAATGGTTCTTAGATAGTTCCTTCCAAACAAGGTATCCGACAAATCCGTACCTCATCCAAGATGGCCGTCAGCGGGGAACAAAGTTTTAACATTGGACCCTACGGGAAAACACATTCAAAGATCTTCTTCTTAGAAACTACTTAACCAATTAAAACCAAACTTAGCCACAATGTTCCTTAGATGGTCCCTTCCAAAAAAGATATCCGGCAGGACCGTACCTCATCCAAGATGGCTGCTAGCGGGGAACACAGTTTTAACATGGGACCCTATGGAAAACACATGCAAAGATCTCCTTCTCAGAAACTACTAGTCCAATTTACATCAAACTTAGCCATAATGGTTCTTAGATGGCCCCATTCAAAAAAGGTATCAGACAGGTCCGTACTTCAACCAAGTTGGCTGCCAGTGGGGAACATAGTTTGAACATTGGACCCTTTGAATATTAACGGGAACCCCTGTCCAAATTTTTATTTGAATTGTGGTCTGATATGGGTTGTAATAGATGGAGCTCTCAGTTTCCATGGAAACCAGACCAGAAAACTGAAATTAAAAAAAAAAGCTAGACATTTTATTTGTGATTTCAGCACTATGTATAAACTAGATTACAAACTACTAGTCCAATTTACATCAAACTTAGCCATAATGGTTCTTAGATGGTCCCATTCAAAAAAGGTATCCGACAGGTCCGTACCTCAACCAAGTTGGCTGCCAGTGGGGAACATAGTTTGAACATTGGACCCTTTGAATATTAACGGGAACCCCTGTCCAAATTTTTATTTGAATTGTGGTCTGATATGGGTTGTAATAGATGGAGCTCTCAGTTGCCATGGAAACCAGACCAGAAAACTGAAATTAAAAAAAAAAGCTAGACATTTTATTTGTGATTTCAGCACTATGTATAAACTAGATTACAAGGGGAACCCCAACTCAATTTTTTTGTAAAAGGGGAACTGAATGTTTTAATTTCAGCAACATGTATTACCTTGATTATAAGGGGAACTCCTGCCCAATTTTTTTGAATGGTGTTCTGTTATGGGTTGTATTGGATGGTGGAGCTTTCGGTTACCATGGAAACTAGACAAAAAACTGAAATTTTAGAAAAAAAGTATTCTGCTAAATTTTATGTTTCGTTTTTAGAAATATGTAAACACGTATAGTTAATAAGGGGAACCCCTGCCAAAAATTTTTTTGAAAGGGGCTTGTAATGTTTTGATATTGGTAATAATTATTACCTGAATTTTAAGTGAAACCCCTTCCAAAATTATTTGGTCTGAAATGGGTGAAATAGATAACACATTCAAATACATTTAAAGATCCTTTCTGAAACAACTTATCCAATTAGAAAACAATGGTACATTGATGGTACCTTCCAATAAAGGTATCCAGGAGTACCACACCTCATCCAATATGGCTACCAGCATTAAGTTTATATTGGATGCCATTAAAAGAATTAGGTCTCTAATCCCATTAGAAATAAACTTGATAACAAAAGTCCACTAGTGATCCTTCAAATTTGTATTTAGCATGTCTTCATCCAATCCATGGTGTCCTCCAGCAGGGAACATTGTTTAATATTGGACTCTATTGAAAATGACTTTTGTGTCAGCCATGGTCCAGGTGAGCAATACAGGCTCTTGAGAGCCTCTTGTTTGTATTTTATACGATGAGGAGGAGGACATGGAGAGCCTCATTGATGAGCCCGAAGAGACAATAAGGTTGATTTTTTTGCCCATTCAACCCCTAAGTATTCTTTAGTAAATAGACGATCCTCATTAGGTTTTCCACGGGACTCTGGAATTTCAACCACCCGTCATTCATCTGACAATGATATAAGGGGAAGATTGATTGATGCTGAAATAAGCAATTTGAAGAAACAACTAGCTAAATTCGAACTAGAACAAACAAAATTAGAGAGATGAAGAACAACAATAAAAGCGTTGTTCCATTGCTTATTTACCATGTATTTGTAGAGACTTTGTCTCATTTGCATTTACACCATATCCCTTCATTGATAACACATACAAAACCTGATGATTATTTGTATAGTCATGAACCCACTAGGGTAAGATTTCAAGAATCAAATCCTCAAAATTGACAATCCAATCAGAGAGATAATGATAATCTGCCTTCCGAAGTTACAACTCGGAACAAAACGACAATTACCAGAGATAGGGGTAAATGTAAAGAGTACAAATAAACCAAATGATTCTGGTATCCGTGTTAAGGCATCCACATATGATGGTACACCATCCTGGTTAGATTACAAGTCTCATTTTGAGGCATGTGCAGGCATAAATAATTGGTCAGATTACGATAAAGGGTTTTATCTTGCAGTAGCATTACGTGGACAAGCACAAGGTATATTAGGAGATTTACCGAGCTATACGCCACAAGACTTTAAAGCCTTAGTAAACCGCGTTAGAACAACGATTGTCTTCCCAACCAAACAGAGCTTTATCGAGTTCAGCTCACCGAGAGAAGACAAAAAGCTTCAGAAAGTTTATCAGAGCTTGGACAATCAATTGGTAGACTAGTGAATCTAGCGTATACAACTGTCCCTGAAGATGTCCAGAAAGTATTGCTAAAGAAATTGATAGTAAAGTCGAGGATATGTTACGAAATGAAATTATAACACCATCCATTAGCCCATGGTCAGCTCCAGTGGTTTCAGCTCAAAAGAAAGATGGAACCAGGCGCTTTTGTATCTATATAGATTATAGGAAACTGAATGCGATAACTGTAAATGATGCATATCCACTGCAAAGAATTGATGATACATTTGACCACCTGTCAGGATACTTTTGGTACTCTAATTTAAACATGTTATCCGGATATTGGCAGGTAGAATGCGATCCCAACGATCAACCAAAAACTGCCTTTGTTACAAGATCAGGGCTTTACGAGTTGAAAACAACGGCAGTAGAATACCGAAGGGTCAAGGGAAGCGATGACCACAAAAATCGAAGTCCAAAGACATGGCAGAAACGGTAACAGATAAAAACAAAGACAAAACAAGGACGTGAGACAGCTACAATGCACGGAAATAAAAAGATAACATTAAGAACTAAGGCACTCATAGTGTGAACTCCCATGAAAACCGGGAGTGACATCAGGTGCTCCGGAAGGGTAAGCATGTCCTGCCCCGCTAACGACACCCGTCACACTATCAGTGAGGCATATAGTTTTTGAAAGATCTGTTTGGTTGCGGATTGGTTAATGCCATTTTCTAACCCTTAGACAAAACCAATTGAAATCCATGGTACATGTTACTTCTCTAACCCTCAAACAGTACCATGGTAAAATTTTGAAAAGCTTTGGTAAATCTTTATAGTATTCAAACAATCACAAGGACAAATCGGTAGCACAAACATCACTGACGAAGACAAAACTAAAATTGTACAGTATGATATACAAGACAACACGAAAAACTAAAGTACTGACAGTGTGAACTCCCATAAAAACCGGGAGTGACATCAGGTGCTCCGGATGGGTAAGCATGTCCTGCTCCGCTAGCGGCACCCGTCACACTATCAGTGAGTCAATCCGGGGTTGAGTCAAATCCGGTTATGTCAAATCCGTGAAGACGTGAAATTTAGCTGAAAATGTCCGTTTTCATTTGGGACACAGACACGTCATATCTGTCAATGATGTCATGGTGACGGCCATAGAATTTCTGAAGGGATGAAAGTAACAAAGGCTGAACAAATCCCTGACTAAGCAGCTTTTGGGACAGTGTTTTTGCTCTAACTAAAAAGTCACTGTATAAACTGCATGCCCGACAGTAACGAATCAACTGTGAAATGTACACTCCATAGGCTGGAGAGGCAGGTATATTGCTGCTCAGAAAGGGAAAGTTCACAATTGGGAAGTTAAAATCATCACGTTTGTCATACAGCTTAGATTTCAAACGTCCCTTTTCGTCAATGTAAATTAAAAGATCTAAATACGAAGCTGAAGTAGGTGTATCGGTAGTCTCTTTAATTTCAAGCTCATTAGGATAGATCTGGTGTAAATATTCCTTGAATTTTGGATTATTAAGAGAAAGTACATCGTCTATGTAGCGGAAGCTGAAATTGAAGGACTGGGCTAAATGTTTTTGTTTTTTCTGTGTAAGCCCTTGTAAAAACTTCGCCTCATATGAAAAAAGGAAGAGATCAGCTAAAATTGGCGCGCAGTTAGTTCCCATGGGAATCCCGATTGTCTGTTGAAAAACACGGCCTCCAAATTCGACAAAAATATTATCTATTAAAAATTCCAACATCTTGATTACGTCATTCTCAGTGTACTTCTTGTTTGACTCAGTGTGGTTCTTTACAAAATATGTTTTGTCTTTCCCTACTACTAAATAAGTGTATCTGCGTTCTCCGTTTTTAGTGCAAGTGAAAGTAATGCCATTTGGTTTAAAGGGCGCTCCAAAAACGTTTGGCTTACAATGGGACATTTGACTCATTTTTGTTGAAAACTAAGGAGTATCTCCCTCATGCAAAGCTCTGTCCTTAGCTGATTTTGGCTTAACATTTAGATCCTATTGGTTAATTGTTTTCTATCAGTTTTTTAACATCTTTGAGTTTATGGTCTTCCAAACGTTTAGATTTTATCTGCACTGAAGAGACATAAGTTGTCGAAATGCGCATATGCAGAATTTAAATTCACAGTAACTTCGGTATTTAGTTATTACTTAGACGATGTTATAGTACTGGGTCGTTCATTTGAAGATATGGTTTAAAATTTGCAAAAAAGTATTTGATCGTTTACATGACGCAGGGTTGAAGCATAAAGCTAAATAGTGTGACTTGTTTTGCAAACAGTTTGTTTATTTAGGCCATGTCATCTCATCAGAAGGAATATCCACTGATCCAGAGAAAACAAATTGTATAAAATTGGCCAATACCGAAAAATGTTAAAGATCTTCGTTCCTTTTTGGGTTTTTGTAGCTATTATAGAAAGTTCTTAAAGAATTTTTCAGGCCTTCACACACCATTGTTTAAATTGACTGAAAAAGATAAAAAGTTCGAATGGACTGAACAATGTCAACTTGCATTTGATGACCTAACAAATCGTTTGGTTTCATCACCAGTTCTTGCTCATCCTGATTTTTCGAACACATTTATTTTAGACACAGATGCGAGCAATGAAGCTATAGGAGGGATTCTTTCACAAGTTATTGACAATGTTGAAAGGCCAATTGCTTTTGCGAGCCGTACTTTAACCAAGCAAGAACGTAGGTACTGCGTCACAAGAAAAGAACTATTTGCTGTTTGTACATTTTACGAAACATTTCAAACACTATTTAAATGGGAAACAGTTCATCGTCCGTACATGTTACAGCTCACTTAAATGGTTACTGAATTTTAAAGAACCTGAAGGACAGATAGCAAGATGGCTTCAGATTTTAAGTTCCTATGATACGAAAAAAGTCCATCGACAACATTCTAACGCAGATGCTTTAAGTCGTATACCTTGTAGACAATGCGGTTTTGAACCAAAGTTTAACAATAAAGATCAGGAAAATCGGGATAGTCCGTCTAAAAATTCAGAGACGATTACATCAAGCAAAAACTCAAATGAATATGAATTTAGCAGAAAAAACAGATGGCAGATAGAGATATTTCCATTATTCGGAAATGGGTAGAATTGAACAAGAAACCAGATTCAGAAAAAAGGTTCAGAATCGGTAATATTAAAATATTTATTTGTACAATTTTGATCGCTTACAATACGAGATAATATACCCTATCGTTTACAAGAAGGACCAAATGGGAGGTTACATTCTGTAATAGTAAGGGAAGAGAGACGAACTGTACTGAGTCATTATCACGACAATCGTACATCAGCACATCTCGGTATAGGGAAAACTTTAGCAAAAATAAGGAGTCAATATTATTGGCCCGGATGGCAAAATGACGTTAAACATTGTATAGGAGGTTGTTCACAATGCTCAAAAAGGAAAGCTCCAAATCCGAAAAAAGAGCCCCGATGCAAATAGTAGAGACAGGTTTCCCAATGGAAAGAATAGCAATGGATATTCTATGTGAACTTCCACTTACCAAAAATGGTAAGGGACCGACCATTTAACCTGAAAGGGGGGGGGGGGGGGG
>MJUU01054351.1:1819-17814 GCA_002080025.1 Modiolus philippinarum | reverse complement strand
TGATAAGTTAGGCATAAAAACTAGATCAAATGACGAGGGTTGTTTATCTGAAAGGAATTGACAGCCTAAAATTGTCATTTTCGCAATTTTTTGCAGGGGGAGGGGTACATTTTTTGCATCCCCAGATCATAAAAATGGCGTAAAGTGCCCAAACTTGTGTTCATTGTAAAGAATATTAATACAGCTTTAATTTGGTACCAAATTTTAGTACATATTACCTATTGTTAAAAAATTATGCAGCTTAAAAGATGAAACTTACGTTAAAACGTAAATACAAGAATTTCTGATGGTGAACTATAAAAGTGGCCCTATACTGTCTATGCGTGCAGGTTATGTTCGTGTTAACATGTTTTATTTTGAAGAGGGGACATAGAAGGACTGAAAAAAATCGGTCTGGTTCGGAAGTGGGGGGGGGGTGCACGGAAAGTGTTTCCAGCCCACGGACTAATATGTTTTGGTTCCATTTTACGAAATAAGAGTAATTTTCACTGCTCAATGGAATAGAAATGAAAAAGTAATAAACATTGGCAATAAACGCGTGAAAAACATTTTTTTACTTAAGTAAATTGACGGACCGGACTGTGAAAAGATCTTATGGCTTCATTCCTTTGGCGACTTCAGAAACAAGAGGCTCAGAGACTGAGCCTGTATCGCTCATCTGACAAAATGCGTCTAAGCCATGGGTATTCTGATGATCAATGATAATATCTTTTTTCCTCAAATGTCTACCTATAAGCTATGTTCTCTACTGGCAGCCGTGTTTTTTATCAGACCAATTGATATGAACAATTTTTGTAATAAGAAAAAAAACTTCAATGTATCATTGCAGTGTAGTTTATTTAATTTGTTTCAAAAGTTTCTGGGCAAATAATGAAAATGTTAAATTTCCCATAGGGTACAATGCTCAGCTCTGGTGGTCATTTTTTCATCAGATTGGTGTGAAATGGGCAAACCTTGTAAAAGACCTCACATGTATCATTCTTGAAAAAGCTGTAAAGATTGGCTGAATTTGATTCAGTGGTTCAGTTTAGTTTAAACTATGTTCAGATCCGGCGGTCATATTTTTTGTCGGAACTGACCGAAATGAGTATGTTTGTTATGGACCTTTCATGTATAGTTTCAGTACAATTTAGTGAAATTTGCTTCAAAAATTACGATATTTTCCCATATGGTCCAATGTAAAACCATGTTCAATACTGGCGTCAATGTTTTTATCGGATCAGAACAAAAAAAAGCAATCTTTGTAAAGAAATTTCCATGCATCATTGCAATGCAGTTTAGTTGAATTCAGAGCTGATGAAGAAAATGACCATCTTATATAATCTATGTTCAGAGTTGGCGGTCATGTTTTTCAGCAGATCGAAACGAAATGAGCAATCATTGTAAAGTATACCTTCTATACATCAGTGTGGCAAAGTTGATTGCATTGTTTCAGTGGTTTGAGAGAAGTTAATGAAATTAAAGTTTAACAAACGGACGACTCACTGCCGCCAAGTGATGGCAATAGCTTACACTAAAATTATTTGGGTTCATTGTAGAATGACTAATGTTGTCTGTCGATCAGAACTTGGACGTCTTCCTCTACATCGTAAAATTATGTTTTCGAGCGTAAAATTTCTAAATCATCTTCTTTCTTCAGCAAACACTTTTATTTAGACCATTTGATTTTCGGGGGAGGGCTTGGGCGATTTTGCCTGGAAAAATTGTTTCTCGTGAAAATCTCCAACAAGTTATTTTTTTTCACCATATGTCACATGAAATTATTTATATGCATTTGCAACAACAACAAAAAATCTTCAAATCAAAATCAAATTATTTATTTTCATGACAAGTATGATCAGAATATTTATTTTCACTGGCACCACGATTAAATTATTTATTTACAAAATTGCCCGAGTCTCCCCCTGATAATCAACTGATTTTCAGGGGGAAACTTGGGCGATTTTGCCCCCCAAAAATTTTTTTTTCATGAAAATCACGAATAAATTATTTATATTCATTAATGTCACATCAAATTATTTATTTGCAATTGCAACAAAAAATGTATCTTCTAATCAAAATTAAATTATTTATTTTCATTGTACGTGTGATTTGAATATTTATTTTCACTGGCACCAAGATTTAATTATTTTTATTTACAATATCGCTCAACCCCCTCCTGAAAATCAAATGGTCGTCCCCTTAGCTTTCAAAATTTTCCAGGAAACAGAAATAAATAATTCTAGGACAAATAAAGTTTATTCTACTATCCATAAGCTGGGATTTTCACATATCGTTGTAACCCAATGTTCCTTTAAGTAATAGTAATATTTATTGGCAAATTTTCGCCCATAGGGGCCAAGCAACACACTAGAGGTCGTCGGAACGACAGCTATCTCCGCATTCCATGTTTGACACAGAAAACAGTTGTTTTACACCCTGGGCATGATTTTCTCTATGTTTTTGAAATCAAACTATTGATAGTCGTTATTTTTACAAAAAGAATTTAAGGATATATGCTTGTTAGGCAGAATTCCAAAAAAAATAAGTGGTCTTTGAGACTTGCAGAAAATTTCAGTACCAAAATTGGAATCAAATATTTTTGAAATCTAATTGGTGAAAGTGTTTTTCCTTAATCAAAGAAGCTATAAAGTATGGTTGCTAGGTAGAATTAAAAAATAAAAAAAAATAAAATAAGTGGTCTTTGAGACTTGCAGAAAATTTACCAAAATTGGAATCAAAAATTTTTGAAATCCAATCGATGAAAGTGTTTGTCTTTCATCAAGGAAGCTAGTATGGTTGCTAGGTAGAATTCCAAAAAAACAAGTGGTCTTTGAGACTTTCAGGAAATTTACCAAAATCGGAATTAAGTATTTTAGAAATCCATGTGTTCAAATGTTTGTCCTAAACTAAACAAATTATTTTAGTATGGTTGCAAGGTAGGATTCCAAAAAAATAAGTGGTCCTTGAGACTTTCAGGATATTTACCAAACTTGGAATCGCATTTTAGAATTCTAATTATTCAAAATCTCATTTTTTATCAAACAATTGCTAAAAAACGAAATTATTTGCTCAAATTGTAATACAAAAATACGAGTCTTTGACATTTTCAGGAAATTTACCAAAGTTGGAACCGGAAACATAATTCCGAAAGCTTATTGCAAATCTACAGACTATATGCAACAATTCTGCATGAAGATTTTATCCCTCAATCCAAAAATGTAGGAGGAGTTTGTGTCACATGCCACATGTGTCAAAATCCACATCTTTAGGCCTTTGTCAAAATCAACATCTTGGGGCCTCTTGTTTGCACCAAGATAATCCGAAAGCTTATTGTGCATCTAAAGACTATATGCAACAATTCTACAACAAAATTAAATCCATAAATGATCATAAATCCATAAATGTAGGAGGAGTTTGTGTCACATGCCACATGTGTAAAAATTGACATCTTGGGCCTATTGTTTGCACCAAGAGCAATATCAAAATTCCGAAAGCTTATTGCGCATCGACAGACTATATGCAACAATTCTACAACAAAATTAAATCCCTAAATGCAAAAATGTAGGGAGAGTTTGAGTCAGACGAAAAGTGTGACGGACAGACAGACGGAGGTTATAACAATATCCCGAACTTTCTTCGAAAATGTCGGGATCACAAAACATACAAACATATGTTTATACAACAACAAATGACATGTAAATACAGATACATTGAGCAACTTTGGCCAACGTGGACTTAACTTAAGCAAGTCTGTACTTTGCTTTAAAAAGTCTGCTACTGCTAACAAAAGTTGAAAGTTTGGATTTAAAATTTGTTTTAATTTATTGAGTGGCTGATCTTGAATAAAATCTGGATACATACTATTTATTGATGAAAGTAAGTCATTTCTAGCAGATTTATTCTTGGTACAATTTAACACAAAATGTTTTTCATCATCAATCAGTGGATTATGGACCAACGTATACAATATCAATCAGCTCTAATTTTAAACTGCAATAAATTAAAATTTTATAGATTTTTTTATGAGAACTACAGCCGCAGCAAATATGTTGATATTCTATACAAAAAATCAGAGAGATCCGTATTATAAGTGCTCATAACCTTGAAATTGAAAAGGGTCGTCATACATCTATTCCAATTGAGGAGAGATTATGCAAAAATAGTAATTCTGGTGATACAGAAGACGAAAAACATTTATTTGATTACGACAAATTTTCTCTTGCCAGAAATGAGTATAAAAATAAGTTGTTTAATGTTCCAAATACAGACATGTATAACTCCATTCAATACTGATTTCTTCAAACAATATCTTAAAGGTATTTGGGGGGGGGGGGTCAGAAATTGAAAGCAACTTGTTTTTCTGTTGACGAAATATGCATTAAAACACGTATTGTCATAAATATATTTCAACACTTTATGAATGTTTGTTATCATTACATATATTGCTTTTTTAGCTCACCTGGCTATGCCAGGGTGAGCTTTTGCCATCACTTGGCGTCCGTCGTCCGTCCGTCCGTCGTTAGCTCACTTTCAAAAATCTTCTCCTCTGAAACCACTGGGCCGAATGGAATCATACTTTAATTGAATCATCACTAGGGTATCTTGTTTCAAATTTGTTATTTTCTATGGCCTAGGTCAAACAACATGGCGGCTGTTACTAAAAATAAAACATAGGGGTAAATTGCGGTTTTTGGCAAATAACTCAAAAATCGTTACAGATATCAAAAATCTGACATGGGGGTAAAAATGATCAGCATGACAAGATCTACCCATGCTGAAATTTTTAAGAAAATCTGATGACCCATCTTAGAGTTATTGCCCTTTTTCAGTAAAATTTTCAAAATTATGATGTTTTTTTATTTTTTATTAAAAATACTATAACAGATAGAGGTTAAGTTTAAATTGCAAAAATGTTAAGCATGTTAAGATCTACCTACATGGAAATTTTGAAGAAAATCCAAGTACCTATATATGAGTTATGGCCCTATATTGGTCGAATTTTTCGTGACTTTATACTTTTGTCCTATATTTCAAAAATGCTTTGAGGTAGAGGTCAAGTTTAAATTGCAAAAATGTTCAGCATGTCAAGGACTACGTTTTATTGAACACAGTCAAGTTTACCGACCTCTTCCAAGATGGCTCCCAGCGGGGAACTTAGTTTGCCATTTGATCTAATGGGAAAATTCATACAAAGATATTTTACTTGAGAACCACCGAATGGATTTGAACCAAACTTATCATAAATGATGCTTATGAGGTGCAGACCAAGTGTTGTTACTTTGTTGCCGATCAGTTATCCAACATGGCCGCCACCATAGAACTAAATTTTAACATTGGACCCTATGGGAAAATGCATACAACGAACATCTTCTACTCTTGAAAACAAATGAATGGATTTGAACCAAACTTGCCTTGAATGATACTTATGACTATGAGGTGCTGACCAAGTGTTGCTACTTTGGTGTCGATCCGTCATCCAACATGGCTGCCAGCGGGGAATTAAATTTTTACATTGGACCCAATGGGAATATTCATACTAAGAACTTCTTTTTCAGAACCACTGTATTGCTTTGAACCATACTTTGCATTAATGATGCTTATGAGGTGCTTACTATAATTTTTTTACTTTTGTGTCGATTCTTCATCATACATGAAAAAGGGACTTTATAGAAAATGCGCTTATATCCTGGCTTCTTTGCTAATTAGAACCAATGGTCCCCATTTTAAAATACATGAAGTGAATGTCCACAATATGTCATATGTTGTGGTACACTTGCTGAACTAGATATATTTTACAATTACATTTTCTTTGTATCTTTTGATAGTCTTTCATAACTGTCTTGTGTTAAAATTGTGGATGTGTTTTGGGCATTTCATTACTTTGGCGTAGAGATGCTGAAAGATAGTAGTATGGTTTTTTATCGCCTTGAATACCTTTAATGGAATCAATGATGTTGTTTTAATGGATAAATTACAAAACAATTTGAACTGTAAAATGTCAGTTAATGCAACTTTTTTTCAATTTTGAAGGTAATTCTTCCATTGGCTATTTCAATGCACACTGTGAAGGTTACCAAAGATTGAAATGTTTAACATTGAATTCTAGGAGTAACATATATATGCAAAGTTTTCTCACTACTGTACCAACTTAATTTAAAACTGTCCTTATAGTACCTTTTAGAAGTATCAACACCCAATTAACAGGACAGCAAATCTGATACAGGAAATTAAAGCACAGATTGTGGCACATGTATTCTTGTCAAATTCTCAACATGAAACTTATAGATAACCACAGAACCAAATTTGGTAATAAAAAGTGTAGATAGCATAGCTGCCAGGTGAGCGATGTAGGCTCTTGAGAGACTCTTGTTTAATATGCCACATCATTGTAGTTATTCCCGCACTTTTCTGAAGAAAATGCGGGGATATTGTTTTGGTCCCGTCCGTCTGTCCGTTAGATGAACTTTGTCAGTGGAACTCCTCCTACATTTTTGGATTAAATGTTTTTATTTTGTGATAGAATTGTTGCATATATGCTGCAGATGCGCAATAAGCTTTCGGACTTTTTTATTTTGATCTTGGTTTGTAAACAAGAGACCCCAAGATGTCGATTTTAACGCATGTGAGCTTGTCAGTGGAACTCCTACATTTTTTGGATTTAATTTTGTTATATGATTGTTGCATATATGCTGCAGATGCGCAATAAGTTTTCGGATTTTTTTATATTTGCCTTGTTGCAAACAAGAGGCCCCAATATATCACTTTTCACACATGTGAGCTTGTCAGTAGAACTCCTCCCACATTTTTGGATTTAAGGATTCAATTTTGTTATAGAATTGTAGCATATAGTGCAGATGTGCAATATTGATTCCGGTTCCAACTTTGGTAAATTTACTGAAAATGTCAAAGAATCATATTTTTTTTAATTTTAGCATATGTCCTCATACTTTTTTGGAAGTGTTTAGAAAAAAATAAAGTTCTGAATACTTAGAATTCTGAAATGCGATTCCAAATTTGGTATATATCCTGACAGTCTCAAAGACCAATTATTTTTCTGAAATTCTACCTAGCAACCTTACTTTTAGAATTTGTTTTAATTAGGACAAACATTTTCATCAATTGGATTTAAAAAAATATTGAATTCCAATTTTGGTAAATTTCCTGAAAGTCTCAAAGACTACTTATGTTTTGGAATTCTACCAAGCAACCATACTTTTAGATTTTGTTTTGTTTTGAACAAATATTTTTATATATTAAATTTCAAAAATTTTAATTCCAATTTTGGTTATTTTCCTGAAGTCTCAAAGTCCATTTATTTTTTTGGAATTCTGCCTAGCAGCCATACTTTAATAAATTGACTGAATTAGGAGAAACATTTTCACCGATAGATTTTTCCAAAATATTGGATTCCAATTTTAGAAAGTCTCAAGGACCTCTCATTTTTGGGGAATTTTTCCCATCAACCATATATCCTTGTATATCTTTTTTAGTAAAATTAGTGATTATCTATAATTTAAATTCCAAATTGTAGAGGAAAGGGTCTATAACAACTGTTTTCTGTGTCAAACAGGGAGTGCGGGGATGACCGTCATTTCTGATGTCACCACTTCTAGTTGTGTTTGTGCCAATAAATCAGCAACCAATGTGGCTTCCTATTTGTACTTCTAGCCGGATTGTTTTTATTCGTATGAAGTCAGGTTCATACAAGGATGTATAAGGAGTCAAGGCTAGTTAAGAAAAAAGACAATAAGCTAGTCAAGTCCCTTAATTTCAGTTTCCGTTAAAAAAAGATTATGTTCTTTAGTTGAACAACCCTCATAAGGACTACAATTATCTTACTACATACCCAAATTAACTCAAAATTACAGAGACCACTGATACACCATCATCAGCATCATATCTGGACCAATGATCTTTATATTTTTAAATCTGGACGTCTGAAAACAAGGACAAGTGTGACGATTTTGACTTTCCAATAGTGAACTTCCTGTTTTGAACAGCAATATTCCGACATGCCCGGCATATGCGTCTACATTGCACAAGTCATTCGCAGAGCAAAATAACTAATATATATATAAAAAAAAAAACTTTTAACCAATGTCATGTTCAACCAATGTTGCAATTGTCACTACAGAAGTTTTATGGTCGTCACCATGATTTGACAGATCATTACAATGTTTCCATTTCACAAATGAGAAAAAGATTTCTTTGTGTACAGATGCAGGGTTTATTACTGGACTAACAACCCACCGACTATAACAAAACCAAGCTTCATTGGCAGTGTGATGAATACCAAACATCAGATGCTTACCTTCCGGAGCACCTAATGATACATGTACCTCAAGTTTTTGAAGAGTTCAAACTCCTAGTGTAAGTCATGTAAGTGGCATTGTTGTTGCTTTAGGTCAGTCTTTGTAAAGTAATATGAATTGCCAATTTTTCATTTATAATTTTAGATGTTCTCTTGTCTCACTTTTTGCTTTGGTATTCATTTCCGATGTAGTCCAAATTATTAAAACATGTTCCATGCTGGAGGCCATGTTTTTTGTCAGGTCAAAATGAAATGAGCAAATTTTGTAAAATTCCAAAATAAATTTCTTGCACAGTTTGGTCGAATTTGGTTCTGTAGTTTCAGAATTTTTTTTACCATAATATCATTTTCCATAGGGTCTAATGTTTATATTCCGCACTGCGACCATGCTAGAAATGAGCAATTTTCGCAAAGGATCTTTAAAACATTATTTCCAGTAGTTTATTTGTTCTGCTTCAATAGTTTCAGAGCAGATGTTGAAAATGCATAATGTTTTTCCCATTAAGTCACATGTTAAACTAAGTTCTGTGCTGGAAGCCATGTTTTAAGTCAGATCTAAAGGAAATTAGCAATCTTTGATGAAAACATTCCATACATGAGTCCTGTAAGGCATGGTTGAATTTCTTTCAATAGTTTAAGAGATGATCAAAATATGATTTTACCATTTGGTTTCATGTAAAACTATATTCTGCACTTGTGGCCATATGCATGTTGTATTCGGATATGACGAAAATTAGCAAACTTTGTAAAGGAACTCAAACATTACTCCTGTAAAAATTGGCAGAGTTTCAGAGGAGATGATCAAAATTTGATTTTCCCATAGGACCACACACTAACACTGATCCTTTTGGTCCAGGCCAGTTAAACAGATCAAAAAAAAAAACATCAACACATACTTTAATATATTAGACAATATTCATAGTACAAAGAGGTCAAATCATATATACACATAGACACAATAGGTAGAGATAATAAATGTACAACAATAATACTTAGTAAAACTGGTCGTTATAAAAATATTCCCCTTCAACAGAGACTTTGCAAGACATGTAAAGTTATTGAGGATGAAAACTGTTTCCTTTTAAATTGTAAAATTAATGAACAAAATAGGACAATTTTTTTTTTTAACTTATACTTATACATCAAAACTTCCCAAATTTTAAAAATTTCAACCAGTTTCAAAAAATAAATTTCATTCTAAATCCAAACTCAACCCTTTTACCGGTCGTATGTACCTTTCTAAAACAGTCTGTTGAATTGATATAGGGTGCACGCCAGTCAGAGAGTCATTCATCTATTATATAATTGTTCATTGTATGTTGTATATGTTTTGTATTGCTTTGACCCTTAGGGTCGTAATTTTTGCAATAAAGATTATTATAGAAATGCAAGTGATACTGAAAAATACAATCTTCAGGTTAAAGGTCACCTTTTCAGTTCAACAATATTATATACTAGTACATGTATGTGTGATGTAAATAATAGCATATCGAAGTCGGAGTGAATTTAGTTTCTGTACATGTCCATTTTGAAAATTTTTATTTCTTCAGTGCAGATCAAGTAATTCCTGAGAAGTTAAGTTAAATTTGCCGAGGGGAATTTCAGAGGACACATTCCATGACATTTATCTGATTTGTATTTAACAATAGACCATATATGATGCCTCTAGAAGTTCTGGTTAAAGATAAATAAGAATTAATGTTAAAGGTTAACAAAGTCAATGAACCATGAAAATAAGGTTGCAGAAACATGAAAATGTGTAAGCTTGACATGTTCCCTCTCAGATGTAACAACAGCTGATGGGCCTTATCTATTGGTTCCTCAGAAAACAACTGGAATGTAAAATTTTGTCATGCATTTTGCAAAATAATATACAGTAGCAATGCCAATCACAGGTGATTACACTTCCATTAATCCCAGGGGAATGGACAAAAAAAAACTGACTGTCATTTGCTCACTAAAAATATATCAATAAATAATGAAGGGATATGGAGTAAATGCAGATTAGACAAAGTTTCAACAAAAACATGGCAAAACCGAGCAATGGAATAACCCTTTTATTGTTGTTCTTCATCTTCAAACCACAATTCAAAAAATGTTTGTTTCCTCTTACCCATGACGAGTAGGCAGGTAGGAAGTAAAGTTTTAATTTCTACTAAAAAGAGGTTAGAAATAATTGTTCTTGGTTCAAATTTGAGTAAAAAAATTCTGAGAAGTTAATCAAATTATTTGAGTATGGCCTTTTCTCTGGGTCGGTAGGGTGCGGGGAAACAAGCAATATTTTAATGTTGGCCTCATCACAAAATTTCAGAAATCTAGACATTATATTTCACAATTAAGTTAAATTGAATGTGAAATTATGTCCTAATCTTCATGAAGTCAATAACCTTGAAAACAAGGTTAAGGTCATCTGAAACATCTGATACTGGAAAGTTCATAACCATAGGTGTATGTGACATGTGGACCAAAGATGATCTGTGCAAGTAATATAGTTTTAAAGTTTTAAAAAAGTTTAAACCCACCGCAATTCTTGCGCCTGTCCCAAGTCAGGAATATGTTGGTCATTGGCTTGTCCTTGTCTTCCTATAAAATTTTAGTTTCTTGATATTTGGGTTATTGGATGTGGTTTGTTTCCATTGATTTATTCACTTTTTTACCTTTTTGGGACCATTTAGGGCTTGCTATATGGTGTGAGGTTCCTCACTGTGTTGAAGACCGTACGGTGACCCTAGATGCTTTGTTTTGGGTCGTTTTAACCTAGATATGGAATGTTGTCTCCTTGACATTTACCCCATTTCCTTTCTTTTTTCATACAAGTTGATGCAGCTGCAAATGCCGCCATCAGAAAATTATACCTTTATCTGGCTATCAAACTCATTCCTCTTTACAGCTTATAGAATATTTTACGAAAGGATATGGAGTAAATGAACATGAGACAATAACACATATGTTAACTCCAACTGCAGTAATTTTAATGAGCTGTATGGCCATTTCGTAAATTTATTCCTTTTCAGCAGCACTAGAACCCAAATAAAGGAAATCCATAATTACAAAAAAAATTGTTAAAATGAAAAAATCAGTAATATCAAATATAGCTGAGGACAAAACTACGATGGTGGGAGTTAATCCTTGGGTCTGTATCCTGTGTGTGTGTTCTCATGCTCTGACTAAATTCCTTACCACATATGTATAAGTTTTATAATCAAGTGTAGTGGACTGTATCTGATCATATCATTATCCTAACTAAAGTGAGTCTCCATGGGGTATAAGCAGGATTGCCCGTTTTGAGTAAGCAGAAAACGAGATTGCGGAAAAAAGCACACCATCATAGACATAGGGTTTATCTCCAGTGTAAATTCCTATGCAGTGTCTGTAAATATCTTCTAAGAAGAAATCCTCTACTGCATACTAGTATCTAGATCACATTAAAGGGGTTTGTTTAGTGTATTATATTGCAATTGGGATATGGGCTTTTGAAAATACGACTTATAATAAAGGGCTACGCCGAGCACAGCATGATACGACCGCAGCATGTCGACCACTGAAATTTGAACAAGTGTAAACTAAAATGAATGTGGACACAGTAATTTGCTGGACACAATAAGGACCTTGACACTTTAATTAACTGGACACAAACTAGTGAAAATAAAAATTAGCCCATTTAATCCCTTATTACTAGGATATTGTAAGAGCTAAAACATTCTGTTGACTACCATCAAGAGAAATCCAAACAAAAAACTCAGGTTGAAATCCAATGAAAAATAAAGATATCACATGTTTTGAAATATTGCAATTTGGCCCCTTGACCCATTATAGCTTGGAAACCAAAGAGCAACGCAAAATATACTGCCATATCATTGAAAGATTACAATGAGAACAATCTAAAGATAAAAATCCCATCAAAATCTAATGAAAAATAAAGACTTCACATATTTCTAATAATTGCAATTTTGACCCCTTTGACCCCTTATAACAAATTTTCAAATTTTCAAATTTCAAAGTTTATTGTCATTAAACTTATAAAGTTTGTGGCATATCAAACAAACAAATACAATATATATACAAGCAAATATTTAAGAGTCCCCTGTCCTCAGTACTAGTGACTTTTTGATAAAGGAACCTAGTCTATTTACTTGGGATGGTGTAGATGGGTTCAAGATATAAAGAATTTTGTCTATCGTTGACAAACTACTAAATTCATCATTTTCCTCTGTTAAATTGTCTAAAAATATAGATCTAATATTATAATTATGTTTACAATCGAGTAAAAAATGTTTCTCGTCTTCTAACAAATTACAAAAATTGCAAAGTCTCTGGTCTCTTGGTATTTTAAGGTGTCGTCCTTTTTCAATCAAAAGATTATGGTCACTTATTCTCAATTTTGTGATTGAAAGTCTATATTCAGAATTCATAGAGGTAAGATATAGTTTTTGGGGGGTTTCGTTAGGTTTTAGTTGTTTATATAATAGCTACACCAAATCTGTTGCCATACTACTGAAAGCTTACAATGTGAGGAATCTAAAGAAAAAAATTCCAATGAAATCAGATGAAAAATAAAAATTTTAGGTAATCTGCATGTTTGCAATTTTTGCCCCGTTGGGCCCTCATAGCTTGGAAAAGAAACAAGTTATCAAAAATCTAATGGTATGTTAATTTTTCATAAGGAATCCACTGCAAATAAACAGCTGCGCCAAGTCGCGTGATACGCCCGTCGTCACTTATGTAATTTAGGTAAGGGGTTCTCATTTTAGAGTGAACCTTTAACTGGCTATTAAGCTTGATATCTCTACATAGTTTGAAGAAAGATTGTCAAGTAAAGCCAATATGTTTAAAATTGCCTTAAAATTGACAAATAAAGTCCCATAACTCTTGCAAGAAAAATTGAAATTTCAAGAAAAAGTAAACAGATCGTCAGGCCATCATACCCAATACCTCTACAAATTTTGAAGTGAATGGGCCAAATGGTTCTCAAGTTGGAGAGCGACATGTGAAAAATTGCCTTAAAATTGACAAATAAAGTCCCATTACTCTTGCAAGAAAAATCAAAATTTCAAGAAAAAGTAAACAGATCATCATGCCATCATACGCAATACCTCTACAAAGTTTGAAGTGAATTGGCCGAAGGGTTACCAAGTTAGAGCGCGACATATGAAAAATTGCCTAAAAATTGACGAATAAAGTACCATAACTCTGGCAAGAAAAATCGAAATTTCTCGAAAAAGTATACAGATTGTCAGGTCATAGTACCCAATACTTCTACAAACTTTGAAGTGATTTGGCCAAAGGGTTATCAAGTTAGAGCACGACATATGAAAAATTGCCTAAAAATTGACGAATAAAGTCCCATAACTCTTGCAAGAAAAATCGAAATTTCACGAAAAAGTTTACAGATCGTCAGGCCATCATACCCAATACTTCTATAAAGTTTGAAGTGAATTGGCCAAAGGATTATCAAGTTAGAGCGCGCATTTGAAATGGACGGACAAACGGACGGATGGACGGACAGACGACGGACAATCGGACATCGGTATACCATAATACGTCCTGTCATTAGACGGGCGTATAAAAACTGCATCAAAATCGGACTAAAAATAAAAGATTAAAATTTTTGAAATTCACCCCTTTTGGGCCCCGTTTATCTCGTGAATGGTACATGCTAGGTGAAATCTGTTGGCACACTGCTGATTGGAAATTTCCTCAGGAGGCCACTGAAAGAAACCCCATCAAAATCCGATAAACAATAAAGATTCTACAGTCATATATGTGAAAACATCAAATTTAACCCTTTTTGCCCCTTTTTTCAAAACGGGTAGGGCCACAATAACCAAAACAAAGCCAAGCCTTCCTTTGTGCCAAGGAACATTGTGTTAAAATTTCATAAGGATTGGTCAACTGAAACTAAAAATATTGACCAAAAACAAAAGTGTCTACAGACGACAACGACGACGACAACGACAGCACCATACCAATATACGACCGCAAAAATTTTTGCGGTCATATAAAAATGGGATATGGAATATTTGGAATATTGAATAAACTGACAGGGATATGGGATATTTTGACTATGTGATATATATGGGATATTTCAATAATTGTTGGGACATCTACACTGTAGCTCAGGCTTACTGGGATTGAAGATATAGCCCCTCCCCCAAACAAGCATCATTAAAAGAGTCTCAAGTGTGTAGTCTCTAGTCTGACTAAACATTTTACCACACATATCACATATAAAGGTTTATTGCCTGTCTGAAAATAATTCCTCAGGTGGAATTCTGTACCCCATATCTCACTTTAATCAGGTGTTTTTCCCTTGTGTTTTCTGGTGTGTCTGTAATTAACTATTACAAGCATATCTTACATAAACATATCACACATTTTTATGAAGCCATTCTCTATGTTCCCATAAGTTCACGTTAACAAATACTCCAACTAAATACTTTCCAACATAACTTAAAATTTAATTTTCTAAGTTCTACCCCCATTTAGTGTGTATTTTACTGTGTCGCGTCATCTCATCATGCCGAATAAAACGTTTCCCACAAAAACTGCATTCATACGGTTTCTCTCCGGTGTGCAGCCTGATATGTACCTGTAAATTACTCTGCTGACTATACTCTTTACCACACGTCTCACACTTATACGGTTTATATCCCGTGTGAATTCTCATGTGTATTTGTAAAGCACTCAGTAAACAAAACCCTTTACCACACGTTTCACATTTATACGGTTTATCGGCCATGTGTGTTACCATGTGTTGCTGTAACGTACAGTTAAAAATTAATCCCTTGCCGCACGTCTCACATTTGTAAGGTTTATTGATAATGTGTCTTTTCTTGTGTCTTTGTAAGTACAAACTCTGACTAAAATCTTTGCCACAAATATCACATGTATAAGTTTGATCATCGGAGTGCAGCTGACCATGCCTTTTAATCTCACTACTGTGTTTAAACATTTTACCGCACGTATTGCACTCATACGGTTTTTCATCAGAGTGGACTTTCATGTGATTATTCAAATTTTTTTTCGTGGGAAATGCCTTATCGCATATCTTGCATTTGTAAGGTTTATAACCAGTATGTAATCTCAAGTGAAGTAGTAAAGTATCCTCCTCAGAAAACCCCTTATCACATATCAAGCATTTATATGGTTTAATTTCCATGTGTGTTGACATGTGTCTCTGTAATTTACTATCACATGGAAATTCTTTGGAGCACACATCACATTTATGCTCATTGTGTGATTTCAGGTGTCTCTGTAATATACTATCGTTACTGCACTCTTTTCCACACACATCACACTTATAAATGTGTTTTACCTCGTGTCTCTTTAAGTTACTGCTGTTACTAAATTCTTTACCGCACACTTCACATTTATAAGGTTTATCACCAGTGTGAATTCGTCGGTGACCCTCCATGTCAGCTTTACGCCCGAAACACTTCCCACATAAATCACATTCAAATGGTTTTTCTCCTGTGTGTGTTCTTATGTGAGCCTCTTTTTGACCCCTCTGACAAAACCCTCTTCCACATATCTCACATTCATAAGGTTTTTCTCCAGTGTGAGTTCTCATGTGTCTCTCAAGAGCACTCGGCTTACCGAACCCTTTACCGCATATCTCACATTTACATGGTTTATCCTTAGTCTGTGTTTCCATCTGTTACGGCTAAACACTTTACAACACACCAGGTAAATTTGCTTCACA